>PVKC010008583.1:0-27926 GCA_004027635.1 Crocidura indochinensis
CAGGAGCTCCAGGGTGTTCCCCACATGGTCCAGGTGTGGAGTCCCAAGAGTTGATGGCCTCTCCCCAGCTGCTCAGACTCAGTAGGTCTTTTTCTGTGCTATATATGCTTACAGGGTCAAATGAAAAGAAACAGAAGACAAAATTTAATCTCTTTCCCTGAAACTTGACATGAGGGAACCACCTTACTGATGTCCAGTAAAGAGGTAGATTGGTCTTTCCCCATGCCAAAAAATATCTTTCTTTATCTCATGATACAGTGATGCTGACTTGGTCATATACTAATGTTTAACTTTTTTAGGCCAAATCTCTTTGATCCAGGCATTTTATTTTTTCTCTCTAAGACCTGACTTCAGCTTTTGTCTACTGCTTTTTTGCCATATTTTCTGTTACCTCTAAGTGTTTTAAAAATGCCACTAGGTGTGTATTTGTATTTTGCATATGTTTGTGGCTAGATGCCTTCTAGTTATTTAGTGAATTTTCTCTTCTTTTTTTCTGAACTAGCTATGAAATCATTTTCTCATGCTTCTGAAGATAATATTTTAGCCCTCCCATTTGTAAGTATATGCTTTTCCTCTAGTTATGAAAATCCATCACTCACATATCACTAGATCCACAAATCCTTGGAGCTTCTTGCTGAGAAATCTTTCTACAGAGTCTTCAAGTTTTATTGTTTCTTTCATAGTTGAGGGGTCCTTGAGGGGTCCATGCCAAGAACTTCTCTCCTGATTCTGTGCTAAGGGATGGTGTATGTGTGTATGTGTGGGTGAGTTAGTGTGTGCGTGAGTTAGTGTGTGCATGTGTGTGTGCATATATGGTGCCAGGGATTGAATCCAGCTCAACCACATGAAAGACAAGCATCCTATCCACTGTACTATTGCTCTGATCCTAGAATCACTAAGTTTATTTTAAGATTTTATTTTCTTAATGTAAATAATTATTTAAACACCATGGTTACAAGGTTGCTCATAATACAGTTTTTTTTCACAATTGCAAAGTTATTCTTGATGGAGTTTCAGTCATACAATGTCCAACACCTTTACCAAGGGCACATTTCCTACCACAAATATCCCCAGTTTTTCTCCCACCTTGCCCCTGGGTAAACATTTTCTTCTCTCTCTCTTTTTCTCTTTCTCCTTTTTATTTTATAGACACTGTAGTTTTCAATATTGTTGCTGAAGAGGTATCCTATGTATTACTTTATGTTCTAAGATTTTCTTTTTTTTTTGTTTTTTTTTTGGGGGGGTCACACCCGGCAGTGTTCAGGGGTTACTCCTGACTCCATGCTCAGAAATTGCTCCTGGCAGACACAGGGGACCATATGGGGCACCGGGATTCGAACCGATGACCTTTTGCATGAAAGGCAAACGCCTTACCTCCATGCTATCTCCTGGGCCCCATGTTCTAAGATTTTCTTATAGAAGTCTTTCTCTCAGAAATAGTCCATCTCATTCTCAACACTCTTTCCTTGCCCCTTACTCTGAATGACTCCTGACTGTTTGGGAAGTGTGTTTAGCTTGTATCTAGACCCCTATGAACTCTGTTCAGGGTCTCTCCCTTCTAAAACCCATCTTCAGGAATCATGTGCAAAACCAGGCCAGCCTCCCTGTGGTTTCTGTCATTGTGTGGGATCTTGAGCTTTCAAAACTCATAGAATGACATAGACATTGTTCCTTGGGCCACTCCCTTCGTGTCTCTGTGCCTTAAAAATACTTGTCACTTTGCTTTTCACCTGATCAAATGCTTAAACCTTTAAAAGAAACTTTGCAAAGGCAGAGTGGTTTTTTCTAGCTGTTCAAAGAATTGCACTTAGAAAATGCCATTGAGAGAGACACGTTTTAGACTGTCTTTATCAGAACATGTCTGTTTCTGCTGCTTCTGGTTGTTTCCTGATCATAGACAAGTAATCCTAGTCTGACTTCCTTTCCTCATCTTTCACAGACAGGCTGTCCTAGTCTGCACATCCCTTAAAAAAAAAAAAAAAAGGATTTCTCAGACCTTTAATCTAAGGCTCTAGCATATTATGAGACCATTTTGAAATACCCGGCAATGTTTTCACTTTAAATCAGTTTCTCAAACTCATTTGGCCTAGTCTCTCTATCCTCTTTATATGATCTCTGAAATCCACTAAGGGTGACCCCCAAAAGAGAATCAGAAGTCAACCCTGAGCAACACTGGGTGTGGCTCCAAAATCAGCACCAACAACAAACAACAGCTCCAAATAACAGCAACAGCAAAAGTAAGGAAAACAGTTAGGGCTATTGCTTTGTACACAGTCGACCTAGGTTGGATCTCCAGCAGTCCTTATGGTCCCTTCAGCTCCACCAGGAGTGATACCTGAGCAGAGAGCCAGGAATGAAACCTGAAAATTACTGAATTTGACCCTAAAAGAATAAAAATCAAATAAAAACTGATTTCATGAGGGTCAGCCCCTCTGGCCTTAGCATCCCACCTTTTGTTCCTGTCCTCTTGAAAGATGTCAATAATCGGGGGGGGGGGGCAATATTGCCTTTCAAAGAGGAGCAAGATCATAACTATGTCAGTTGAGATGTGGAAAATATCTATCTTAGACATTTTTATTATCACTCGAGAGACATGTCCTTGCTAAATATATACATACATACATGTATTCAGATGTAAGATATGCATAGATGCATATTTATGTAGTCATGAATCATGTATATTGTTCACTGAGTACGGATGTGAATGCTCACTGAATATCAGTCTATGCAGATATATATACACATGCTCACTGAATATATTTATAAGGGCGTCCCATATATTTTGCATGGAGCAGTGTGAGCATAATACATATTATTAATTCATGATTCTCTGTCCCTGGGAATAGAAACACACAGTTGCCTTCCTAGGGAGCTCATAACCCCAGAGAGAGGAAATGTCCTTAAGACTTGGGCTATGTCCCTCAGAGATCGGGTATTGGGATGCTGGCTGCATTGGAAATTATGGAAAAGCCTTATCAAAATAGCAGCAGCAGCCACCTCTTCTGAGAAATGATGAGTCTTTGGCCCCCACAAAGCCTGGGAGGTAGGGAGCCTGAGAAATTTAGGGATCTGCTGCCTGTCTTCAGGAAGAGAGCCCATGCGTGGAAAGTTTTGGGAGGGGATTGAAGCAGTCCCTCTAGGATTCCCCTTTTTCCTAGGAACATAGTTATCCTCAAACTGTTTGAAGTTATTCTTTAAAAACATTTCTTTATCTGGGAAAAATTAATAAGAAAAAAATGAGGGGATACCGGGGCTCAGGCTGGATTTTTTATTCCTTCAAGACTTTGCTCATATCCACATTGGACTCTCCACACTCTTTACAGTTCAGTGTAAGGAGAGAAACAGCTATGAGAACTAGGGTTACTGCTATGCCTTGTATCAGCTCTCCAGATTTTGCAACTTTAACTAGAGCAAATATTTACCAATGCTCTGGGGCAGGAATGATAGCACAGCAGGGAGGGCATTTGCCTGTCATGCAGCCAACCTGGGTTCAAACCCTGTCCCGTGTGGTCCCCCCAGCCTTTCCAGGAGTTATTTTTGAGCTCAGAGTAACCTCTGAGTACTGCAGGGTATGGTACAAAATCCCCCAAAAATAATTCTTACCAATGCTCATGCAGAGGATTTTGCATTTAAGTATGTGGTCAGAATTCTTCTCCCCCATGAGTTTAAGACAAGATTTTCAGACACAGTCTGGACTCAGAGAATGCTATCCCCACCTGAAGCAGCTTTATGGCACCATGAAGGTTTCCCCTCTACAATATGCAGAGCCAAATGCCAACCAAAGAGAGGAAAGTTAGGGCGATAAAAGAGATTTGATGAGCTAAAAGCTCATGCAGCTTGAGCTAAGCCTCAATAATTGTACTTGTCGATGGTAAAAATAGCACAATGAGTTCAGACAGAAAGAACAAGAGTCTCATATTTTAAAGATCAGATGATTTCAGCTAGGGAGTGAGAACTGTCTTCTCTTCCACTGGAATTACCACTTATGGAGAGCAACATCAAGCACAACACCACACGAATGATTTACCCACTGCATTCAATCATGGGGAATACTTACCTCTTTTTTTTCAAGCAGCATTAAAAGAAAGGATTCAATTTTTATCTTCATCAAAGTGGCTCATATATTAATGTTGAGAAACGATCTTTTAAGGGTAATTTAAAATACAATGGCAAGGGAGATGGGAAATGGCCTTGTTTATAATGGACACTGAGCCAATTTAAATGGTTTGGTTTGCCACCCAGAAACTTTCATATTTTTCTATCTCCATAGGCCATCAAATCTTAGCTTAAAGACCAGGTAAATAGTGCTTAATGCATTTAGGCTGAGGAGTCCAGGCAGTTTGGAGCACATTACACATTTCAGCATTATTGCTGTTTGCATTTACATAATACCTTTCATTTGCGGGAGCCGAGTTCTTTACAAATATCATAAATATTGCATGAAAGAGAAATCATTCCTACTGTGGTTGTATTGTCATGAAAACATAGAGAAGGGAATTAGTGAGATTTTAGCAGAAATGTGTGCAGGGGACTCATTTCATTCCAATTCCTGAGAGCAAGCCCCAGAGATGTTTTCTCTGGGCATGGCTTGGTCTGCAGTGCCAAGGGCCTTGGGGTGCATGTCCTTCACGTGCTTGAATTTACAGTTTCCAATGTCAGCATCCCAGATTACCACTGGTGGGGTTTATCTCGGGTTTGCCAGTGCTTCCACTTTTTTAATACCTCCATGTTTTAATTGGACAAAGGTGGGCAGAATTGGTGTTCTGGGAACTCTGTGTGAGATTTCTGCCCCCCCCCCCCACACACACACTCATTGTGCTGTGAGGGCCAGAACCTGAAATAAGAATGGAAATCCTGATAGTCTCAAGTCTCCTTGTCAACAGAAAGGTGGGGGAGGGTGACTGATGACTTTGCATAGAGATTCTTTGAAGGTACAGCTTTTCAGAAAAAGCCCTCCCCTGGGAAGGAAGCTGGAAGCTCATTGTAAACTACGCAACATTTTCAAAGGATTTGATATACCTTAAAAATGTCATGAATGGGGATGAAGCAATAGTACAATGGAAACGGTGCTTGCCTTGCACAGGGCTAACCCAGGTTTGGTCCACAGCATCTCATAGATATCCTTGAGCACTACCAGGACAAATTTAATTTTTTCTTTTAATAATATTTTTATTTAAGCACCATGATTACAAACATGTTCATAGTTGGGTTTCTGTCCTAAAAAGAACATCCTCCTCACCAGTTCAACTTTCCCACAACCAGTGTGTCCCTTCTCCCTTCTTCCCCATCCTCTGTCTTCCAGACAGGCATTCTACTTCTCTCACTCACTACTATTGTCATGGTAGTTGTCAGTGTAGTTTTTTCTCTAACTGCACTCATCATTCTTTGTGGTAAGTTTCATATCATGAGTCAGTCTTTACAGTCCTCACATCTATTTTTTCTGGGTGTTATTACAATAATGCCTCTTATTTTTTTTAAATCCCATAGATGAGTGAGACTATTCTGTGTCTATCTCTCTCCCACTGACTTGTTTCACTCAACATAATAGTTTCCATGTCCATCCATGCATAGGAAAATTTTGTGACTTTACTTTTTCTAATGGCTGCATAGTATTCCATTATGTATATGTACCACAGTTTCTTTAGTCATCCATCCATTGTTGGACATCTGGGTTGTTTCCAGATTCAGGCTATTGTAAATATTGCTGCAATGAATATAGGTGTGCAGAAGGTACCTTTGCATTCTGTTTTTGTGTTCCTAGATTATATCCCTAGGAATGATATAGCTGAATCATATGAGAGCTCAATTTCCAGTTTTCTGAGAAAATTACCTGGAGAAATTTCTGAGTGCAGAGCCAGGAGTAACCCCTGAGCAACATCAAATATGTCCTCCCCATAAAGTATGTCATTAATGGAGTTAGAGTGATAGTATTTTGAGTAGAGTATTTGCCTTGCATATGGCCTACCCAGGTTTGATCCCTGGCATCCCAAATAGTCTCTTGAACACAGCAGTTAGGGTGCTTACCTCACAGCAAGCAGAAACCTGGGTTATCCACGGCACCACAGACCAAAGCAGCACTACATCCTAGGTCCCTGGTTGGCTTGAACACTACTTGGGAGCACCCCTCTACCAAATGAAAAGTTTACAAGTCATTGATAATCAAGAGACATCAGTAAGACAAGAAACACAGCAGCTAGCATCGTGCCAGTTACTGGCTTCCTCCTCCTACCTTCTTTTTTGCTCCACCATCATTTGGCCAAAACTTAGAAATGTTGAAAGATCTATGAAGAATCATAAATCCTTGGATTGGAGTAGTAGCATGGTACCTAAGGCACTTGCCTTGCATTTGCAATTAACCCAGTTTTGGCCCCTATCATCCCATATGGTTCCCTGAGCACTGCCAGGAGTGATTCCTGAGTGCAGAGTCACAAGTAACCCCTGATTACTATTGGGTGTGGTCTAAAGAACAAAAACAATATATTAAACAAGATGCCCAGGGATAGAAAAACTGGCTTACCATGAGCACAGAAATATATAAAAATGTAGACAGTAACTAAGACTTGGGGCACAGCCTTAGTAAAGGTTAACTACAGTTAAAATGTTCTTCGTCATTAATAGAATTTGGATGAGGGAAAAACAGTCTTGTTTTGAATTTGTAGAGCAGGTCCTTTATGCCAGTGAAGGGAAAATTGATTTTCTGTCAGTGTCTGAAAATTAATGGGGCTGGATAAGGTCTGTTGCTTGAAGCATGACTTAGGCAAAGCAGGATGACTCACAAGCGAGGAACTGCTAAGACAGTGTCCTGAAACAGAGCCATTATAAATCACCTGGGTCTCCATGTCTGTAAGTCCTACAGTATTTCACCATAGACCCTCAGCCAAGAGCATTCTTGTTCCCTTAGCTGACTCAATGGCAGAGCTCAGAGTATGGAAGGTGGCAGTTGTATTGACTTTCAGCATTTAGAAAACTGAGTTAAAAGTTTGGTCCATCTTGAGGGCCAGAGTGATAACATAGCTAATTGAGCATTGCCTTGCACAGAGCCAACCTGGATTCAATCCTCACCATCTGATATGGCCCCATGATTACCACCAGGAGTGATTCCTGAATGCAGAGCCAGGATTAACCTTGAGCACTGCCATGTGTGGTCTCCAAAAGCCAAATACATACACAAAATATAAATATATTTCAGTGTGGTCTTGCTGTAACATTACACATGGAAATCAGGGCTCTCTGAACCCTATGTTTCTTCCTGCATGCCTCTTATGTATAAGAAGAATGGCTGGAGTGATATCAATTCACTTCACTCAGCCTGGGAATATCACAAGCCTGGAAATAGTCAATGGGAAATTTATCCAGAGAGTGCTATTGTTTTAAGGTACTTGTGGGGTGAATGGGTGTTGGACTATTACTACGCAGTGAGTGTTTTTGTTTCTTGGAGACATGGTGGAACAGGGCTATGAATCCTGGATGGAGATGCATGGGTGATGGAGGTGTATGGATGATGGCAGTGCATGCATGATGGAGGTTCTTGGGTGATGGATGTGCGTGGATGATGAAGGACCATGGATGATTAAGGAGCATGGGCTATTGAGGAGCAGGAATAATGGAAGTACCTGGGTGATGGAGATGCTTGGTGATGGAGGGGATGGATCATGGAGTTTCATGGGTGATAAGATACATAGAGGGTGGAGATGCATTCAGGGTGGAGATACATAGTTGACAGGTATCTGAATGATAGAGATGCATAATTAATGGAGATAGATAGGTAAAGAAAATGTGTAAGTTGATGATGGAGGTTCATAGATGATGTAGACACACAGGTGCTAGAGGTACATAGATGATTGAGGCATGCAGATGATGGAGTTAATAGATGATGGATACAACACAGGAGCTCAAGGTGCATAGATGATGGTGCATGCAGGTTTTGGAGGTGGCTAGATTGATGCAGACACACAAATGCTAGAAGTGGATAGATTATAGAAAATACAGAGATTCATAGATGATGGGAGACACATAGATGCTAGAGGTAGATAGATGATGGAGACATGCAGGTGATGGAGGTGCACAGATGATGGAGACACACAAATGCTGGGTGTGCATAGATGATGGAGACGTACAGGTTATGAAGGTGTATGGGTGAAGGAGCTCTACGAATGGTTTAAATACATGAATGGTGGAGATGATAACTAATGGAGTCACATGGATGATAGAGCATGTGTGTGATAAAGGTACATAGGTTATAAAGGTTCTTGGAGAATTCTGGCATCTAGGATATGTAAGTGGAAGTAATTTCTTCCATAGGGCCCAGAGCAATATACAATAGGCAGGGCATTTACCTTGTACACAGCTTAACTGGGTCAATGTCTGCATCCCATATGGTCCCTTGAACCTTCCAGGAGTAATTTCTGAGCACAGAGCCAGGAATAACCCCTGAGCACTGCCAGTTGTGCCCCTAAAACCAAAAACAAAATAATGTCTTCTGTAGCTTTTAAGCTTCCTTTTCATCCCAGATGATGCTCTTGCTAGGGTGACCCATCTCAAACATTTTGCTCCAAGTCTGAGAAGGGGTAGGGGCTGTTATATGAATTTCAGCATCAAAGAATTTTCCCTTAAAGCCTCTAGTTATAAAAAAGCGGAACCTATCCAATGTCTATCTTTGCTAGTAAATAAATTGCATGTCTGTTAATAATGGTATCCTGACACATCAACCTCCTCTGAAAAACATTTCACCTTGCTGAGGTCTTCAGAAGACACACACATTTATCTGATGTAAAAATGGATCAATAGAACAGTAAAAGGGACGAGTTTCCTATCGTTCTATGATTATAGCTCTAGGCACTTTCATTACCTCTTCCAAGTAGTGGCCTGCATAAAAGAAGCATCCATTTTCAGTTCAGGGACCAAGGAGAAGAGAAGAGTGAGTGGTTGATGGAAAACACTGATGGAAAAAATCACTTTCTCTTGCCAAAGAATTATCTATCTTTCAAGTCTTAATACAAAAATAGTTGACCTGGATCTTTTTAACATGTGGGAGTACAATAAACCTGAAAACAATAACATAGAAGAAAATGTTTTCTTTTCCTTATTCTTGGAGGGTGTGAGTCTGTATTTTGGGTGTGCCATTCAAAATTTGACTTGACATTTTTGTGTGTGTAATTGCTTTCATGGTCAATAATGGAAGGAAATCACATCTATAGCTGCATGTCACTTTCTTTCAGCAGATAAATTCACTGCACTTGGGGGTACTCATAGAGGTTTTCTGGGACTCAGTGTCAGCTATGTAGATGTAGTGTGATCACAGACTTGTTTTGGGAAACACTGACTACCATGTAGATCTAGTTCTGTCCACAGAGTTGTTTTGGTCAGCACCTTCCTAGCAGCTCTGGGGGAGTGATGCTTGATCTAAGGTCTCCATGAGCACCCCAAATCACTGCCTCCTTCTGACTCCTCTTTTTGATTCTTCTCCCACCCCCCCCCAATCTGTGCCCTATCTTGGTTCTCACACCAGAGCCTTCTTTGGGACCCAGGAGGCAATATGCAAAAAGTACTAAAGACTTTACTCAGGGAACGTAAAAGTGTAAGATGCAAAGGAAACTTAAGAATTAGAAGGAAACAAAAAATAAAATAAATAAATCAAAATAATTAGAAGGAGAAGAGGAGGAGAGAGAGGAGTAAAGGAAAGAGGAGGAGGAAGAAGAGGAGGAGGAGGAGAGAGAAGAAGAGGAAGAAAAAGTTTAGGAAATGGGTTAGCAGAATAGTGTTCTGAATTCTTTCTGTGTAGCTGTCTTGGAACAAATTCTGTGTCAGTTCCCTGGAAGCAGCAGACTGTGGAGCTGACAGAGCAGTTCACAGCCATGCACAAATCCCTAGGAGCTCTGCTAATTACACTGGTGTTGTTCATGCTTTAATCAAATCACTACAAATTCTGGCTTCAGAGTGTGTTCCTCCCTGTCCCTTTCCTTTCACCAAGACATATCCCATAACCCCTCTGTGGAGTGGGAACTGGTGGATTTACGAGCCAGTATTGGAGTCTGGTTCATTCTTCACATGACAGACAAGTTTCTCTCTCAGTTTAAATTCCCACAGAGTAGCAAGGGTCATGATAATATTCTTATGACTCTTAAAATTCAGAAAACTATTAAAACCTATGCTTGCTTTTGTTGGTGTCAGAGAATTGCAATTTGGGATATGCAGATTCAGGTAGAAATCTAAAAGGTACTCTTGAGATCAGAGAATTAGTGTAGTGGGAAAGGTACTTGTCTTGCACACTGTTGATTTGGGTTCAATCCCTGGCATACATAAGGTCCCCAAACCCACCAAGTGTGATCCCTGAGTACAGAGGCAGGAGTAACTCCAGAGTTCTGGCAGTTGTCACCACAAAACAAAATAAACAAATCAAATCAAATTAAAAGGTCCTCTTGGGGCCGGAGCAGTGGAGCAGTTGGTAAGGTGTCTGCCTTTTGCTCGCTAGCCAAGGACGGATTGTGGTTTGATCCCCTGGTGTCCCATATGGTCCCCTAAGCAAAGAGCGATTTCTGACTGCATAGCCAAGAGTAACCCCTGAGAGTCACCAGGTGTGGCCAAAAAACCAAAATAAATAAATAAATAAAATAAAGATAAAAAGTGCTCTTAAGGAGGGAGAAAAGATAGGATTTTTATAAGAGAATATAAGATAAGAAAAATAATGGAAAAAAAATCAATGAACGGATTAGTGTTAATAAGTCTAAATGGTCTTGACCCTCATAAATATTCCAGGTCTAATTTTTTGTCTTCTGGCCAAAAATAAAATTCACCATGACCTCTACTGAATAAAATGTTCATTTTTCTCATAATTTTTTGAGGTATTCAAGAACAGCTATTCTTTGGGCCCTTCTGAAGGTTTATTTCAGTTTGATCAAGTGAATACAAGATTCTTTTTAGTGACAATGCCAGGCCCACTTATAAATGTGCCCACAGATTGTTGTCTTGTCTTGTAGTCTCTGGAGAAGATGGAATGAGGTGCTGAAATAATTTCAGTGTTTTTGTCCGAAGGTTAAATGTGAAGCAGCTCATTGGCAAGAACCTGAATTCAACAGCTAGTTGGTGTCCACCTTCATGATGTTGAACACAATGTTGAACACAATCAGAGCCCCTGAGGAGTTCCCTGTGAATTGATTCAAACACATGTTACTGCCTTCTGCAGCTGAGGCCCATCAGCCACAAATTTCATGAGTGTCTAATATTAGCATGTGGATTATTCTCCAAGAAATATGAGCTATGGAACATTTTAGCATTTTGTCATCGCTCTACATGAATCAGTGCTACCTTCTGGGAGCAGTGACAGTTTATGAAACATTATTAGGAGTTGAGTTGTGGATTATCATGATAGGTTTTGCTATTTGATAAGTTGAGAGGTCGAGTAGAGGTCTTTGTATGGAGTGGAGAGGGCTGGAAATAAATATCTGAAAGAATCAACAGATTCTAAAGGAATTCTAAACAGAT
The DNA here is from genome assembly GCA_004027635.1 of Crocidura indochinensis. Taxonomy (NCBI): domain Eukaryota; kingdom Metazoa; phylum Chordata; class Mammalia; order Eulipotyphla; family Soricidae; genus Crocidura; species Crocidura indochinensis. Next base: position 11,482 of record PVKC010008583.1, read on the forward strand.
TCTAAAAGGAAGGCTTTTAGGTTCTATCTAGACTAACATTGAAGACTGAGAGGGACAGTTGACTGGCCCTGAGCATTGGCAAGTGACATACACAGATGTGACTGTCAAGAAATGTTGGACTCCCAGAGTTCATCACCACATGAATGAAAGAGTCAACTGGGATTCAATGATATCCTGAAAAGTGGTGCCAAACCATTAGAACATGAATCTATATATTATGGAAGACATACAAAGCAATATAGTATGTGCAAAGATATACAAAGCAATACCAAGGCTAGAGCCGGAATCAAAGCTAGAGTTGGAACAAAGGCTAGACTAGGGATTAAAGCTACAGTCAGAACCAAGTCTTGACTCAGAATCAAGGCTACAATTAGAACCAAGGATGGAGTTGGAACCAAAGCTATAGTCAGAAACAAGGCTAGACTCAGAACTAAGGCTACAGTCAGAACCAAGGCAAGAATTGGAATCAAGGCTAGATTTGGAACCAAGGTTGACCAGGAATAGCTCAGGCCTAATTTAGTAATCCTTTTGCAAATTTACCTAATCTCTTTTCTTCTTTTTTAAAAAACCTCATCTTTTCCCCTCCCACCTTGGACTTGAGTTAAATTTCTTTTTAAATATTTGTGAAATTTCTTCTATTCCAAACAAGCTAAAATAAAATAAGGTAGCACATTTGACTTTTAAAGGACAATACACTGTATCTGTGCCATAGTATGCCTTGCTCAGGGATTAGAGAGATAGCACAGCAGGGAGGGCCTTGCATATAGCTAACCCAAATTCAATTTCCCAACATCTTAAATGGTCCTTCAAGCACTGTCAGGAGTGATTTGTGTGAGTGGAGATAGGAGTAATCCCTCAGTATCACTCACCCCCCCAAAAAAAAATCTAACCACACAGGATATTCTAGAACAGAGGAGGCATCTCAGTTATCCTATAGATTGCTGTGTGAGAGCTAACATGGCAAAGAGGGTGTGACCCCTGCAGAGCCATAGGCTGTCCCAACCATCCCAGCTGATCCTCTGTCCCCAGTGCTGATGTTTGCTACACCCACTGAGCGGAACTGACAGCTCCAACCCCTCACAGCTGCCTGTCTTTCTTGCTTCTATTATGTAAAACAGTAGAGTCCTGGGGCCAGAGTGATAGCACAGCAAAGAGGGCATTTACTTTGCATGCAACCAACCTAGGTTTTGTTCCCAGCATCCTTTATGGTCCCCCAAGTCTGCCAGGAGTGACTTCTGTGTGCAGATCTAGGAGGAACCCCTGAAGAATACTAGGTGTGGCCCCAAAACAAATGATCAAAAAGGCAACCCAGAGTTCCATCACAGATTCACACCACACACATCCCTGCCCTGTGGAGATTGTCCTGCCAGCACTCATCCTGGACCCATAAGGTATCTGGGAGAGAACCTCTTACATGGAGCAGAGATGCAGGATTCAGCAACCATATTTGGGAAGCTGTGTCTCACTTCTCTTGTTCTCCCCAGTGCTGCACAGAACTAAGGCCTCTCCTACAAATGTGAACTCACACCACTTCTTACAGTGATGCTACTGATACAGGAATTTCTAGAGTAAGTATCATCCACACAGTGCCTGGACATTGGAACCAATCGAAACAGATGAAATCTCACTAATGCTATTTTTCCATTTACTGCACAGTATGGCCTTGGTGTGTTTATATCAGCATCCCAGCTGTAAAAAGCAATTCACTCTTAGCCCAGAGACAGGCAATGTAAACTATGAAAAAGCACCTAGTATGGGAACAGTAATTGGATTCCAGCCTACCTATGATGCAACCATTTGAACAATGAAGAAAGATGGTGGCTTAATCTAGCTTATAGTTGGCTTCTTACTGTTGATGGCAGGTTAGTCCAATTCCTGAAGCTGCAGAAAACTGAGAGGATGAGATGAAACTAATCAAAAAGCTTTTAATCTTTTAATGATAATCGGATGCCTATTATGAAAAAAGTATTTGAGTATATTTTAAGAGTAGAACAGGGATCAGAACAATAACACAGGAGGTTGGGCATTTGGCTTGCACACTGTTGAACCCAGTTCTATTTTGGCATCCTATATGGTTCCCCGAGCTTGCAATTTCTGAGTGCAAAGCCAGGAGTAACCCCAAGCATAGCCTGAAACATAATAATCAATTAATCAATAAATAAACAAATAAAGAATAGATCACTTTTATGACCAAAAAAATTTTTAAGACTAGGTTACTGGGGTCTTGGGTACATTGGTGGAAATAAAAAAGGACAGAACTAAATACCCAAACCAAAGTTAACAACATAGAATCAAGATATTCAAACTATAACAATCTATACTTAAAATAAGCATGTTAAACTGGAAGACCAGGAGTCTAAGTATGGAGGTATAGGATGCATGCTGGAAACTTTTTTGTTTGTTTGTTTTATTTTGGGGCCACACCTGGCTCACTGCTCAGAAATCCCTCTGGCAGGCATAGGGGATGCCAGGATTCGAACCTTCAGTCCTAGATCAGCTACTTGCAAGGCAAATGCCCTACCATTGTGTTAGCACTCCGGCCCACATGCTGTGAACTTTTGTGGAGGGTGGTCAACACTGGTGATGGGAATGGCCCTAACTCACTGTCACTGTCTGAAATCTAACTATGAAAGACTTGTAATTCACAATGGTTTCAATAAAAATTATATAAAAAAAGACTAGACTACTGTATTGTTCTTTAACTAAATAATTTTCAAACACAGACTTTATATATGTCTCAACAATATTTTAAATGTAGATATATATTCTAAAGTGCAATCCATCTATCCCCTATCAATAACTTCTCTAAGTTTTGATCAGTGGGTAGTTCTTTCTGATGAAATCAGTCCTTAAGTGATTCTAATTATGCAAACATAAATTAATTTGCCTAGATGAGAACTTTGGAGGAAATGTGATAGCTAGATTTGAAATTCTCATTAGTTTTTATTGCAATATAATTGACATATGATGTTATTATATTAGTTTCAGGTAGACAGCAAAAGGATGAGGTATTTCCATTATGGCAAAGTAGCCATTAAAGTATGTCTAATAAAATTGGTACCACATCTATTTACAATATTTCCTCTGATGAGGGGAACTTGGAAGCGCTACCCCCACCACTTCTTTCAATCACATTTTATCACAGTGCCCATAATTCATCACCAAGAAGGACTTAGCACTTGGATGCATCTGGCTTCTGCAAGAAAGATCTTCTACACGAATCTCCCCAAATGAAGATATAAGTAAAAAGGGGAGGGAATAAATGAAGCATTTTCTGTTGTTGATGGTTATTCTAATATTTCCCGCCTACATACATTGGCAGTTTCCCAAATGTCGAAGCTGCAGAGGAAAGTGCAGTAAGAAGCGAATCTTTTCCATGATTTTCCTACTTAATGATCCTCTCCGAAGATGATGCCTGAGTAAGCCTAAGATGTTGAGGAGGGAAATGGAGGAGTTTATGTTTGGGATTAATTACAGAACTGAGAAGCGGCTCCGGCATTCACGAGCTGCCTTCAAGTCTTCACATTGTTCGCCGTGATGTAGAGGAGACGCCCGTGACAGCAGATGAATCCAACTAATTGTCACTCTTCTTTGGTTATGAACAAAAAATGACATGTGCATTCTTCTAAATTAAGTCTTTCTCACCCAAATTACTGGTTGCCACCATACATCAAGCAACATGTGTTCTGAATTCTGACTGCAGGAGGATTAGCTGGTGAGCAGGGAAATGAGATACTTTTGTTTGCTGCTAAACCCGAAATGCCTTTTTTTATTGCTTTATCTAAAAATAAGCCCTTAGAGTCATAGAGAAACCATGGCTGAAGGGGTCTGGTGTTTGGATGTGCTGAGGCTAGACACCTCCTTCTAAGGTAGGGAAGCAAGGATCCAGATGCCAGGACTCTTCCTTGCCATTGACTAGCTGATGTTGAACTTGAATTCTCTGGTTGAATGCTCAGCTGAATGCTTTGCCCTCATCCTAAACCAGGAGTGAAACAGTCTTTCTGTGAATACCTGTCCCTGAACACTGGGATTTAGATCCATATGCCCCTGTTCAGACACAGAAGATGGAGAACTATGAACCCCAATGTTTGAGCTCAGAACTTCCTCTCTCTCTCACTCATTAGCATTGCCATCATAGTTGTTAGTGTAGTTATTTCTCTAACTGCACTCACCACTCTGTGGTGTTAATGAGTGAGAGAAGTAGAATGCCTGTCTCAAATACAGGGAAGGGTGAGTAAGAGGGGAGATGGGGCATTGGTGGTGGGAAAGTTGCACTGGTTAAGTGGGAGGTGTTCTTTTTATTACTGAAACTCAACTACAATCATGTTTGCAATCATGGTGCTTAAATAAAGATATTATAAAAAAAAAGAACTCCCTCTTTGTTGTTGTTGTTGTTGTTGTTCAGAGAATTGGAAACCAAGTGGAAATGCATCCTTTCTGTAAAGGCCCTATGGCTTATTAGGCAGGAGCATTTGACTGAGTCAGTTAGCTATTCAGCAATTGGGGAGGCCACTTCTTTGGGTAGAGACTATGCCCTCATCCTCTTCCAGCATCTTCCCAGGCTTTGCCCAGTGCCTTGTTGGGGGATTTTTAAAGGTGAACCTTTTTCTCAAAATGTCCCTTTCCTTGCAGCCACGGACCACAATCCATCCCCTGTTTGCTTCTGGAAGTTCAAAATGTATTTCTGTTGCCCTCTCTCACCACTCCTATTCAACATAGTGTTGGAAGTTCTTGCCATAGTGATTAGGCAAGAAAAAGATATCAAGGACATCCAGAGAGGTAAGGAAGAAGTCAAGTTCTCCCTCTTTGCAGATAACATAATACTATATTTAGAAAACCCAAAAGACTCTGCCAAAAAGCTTTTAGAAACAATAGATTCATATACATAGTGGTAGGCTATAAAATTAAGACGCAAAAGTCAGTGGCCTTCTTGTATACCAATAATGATAGAGAAGAAACGGACATTAACAAAACAATCCCATTCACATTAGTGCCCCACAAACTCAAAGATCTTGGGGCCATCTTAACTAAAGAGGTGAAGGACCTATACAAAGAAAACTACAAAAGCCTGCTTCAAGAAATGAGAGAGGACAAAAGGAAATGGAGACACATACCCTCTCATGGATTGGCAGGATTAATATCATTAAAATGGTAATACTCCCCAAAGCATTGTATCAATCTAATTCAGTCCCTCTAAAGATACCCATAACATTCTTAAAACAAGTGGAACAAACACTCCTGAAAATCATTTGGAACAATAAACACCCAAAAGCAATAATTATCAAAACAATAATGATCGAAAAGCAATAATTATCAAAACAGCATGGCATTGGAATAGGACATATCCTCAAATCAGTGGAATAGACTTGAGTATTCAGAGAATATTCTCCAGACATACAATCACCTAGTTTTTGATAAAGGAGTGTGAAATCCTAAATGAAGCAAGAAAAGCCTCTTCAACAAGTGGTGTTGGCACAACTGGTTAGCCACTTGCAAAAAAGCGAACTCAGACCCCCATCTAACATCATGCACAAAGATCAAATCCAAATGGATTAATAACCTTGATATCAGACCTGAAACCATAGGTATATATAAAAACACGTGGGTAAAGCACTATATGACATTGAGGCTAAAGGGATCTTCAAGAAGGAAACAGCACTCTCCAAATAAGTGGAAGCAGAGATAAACAGAGGGACTATATTAAGCCGAGAAGCTTCTGCACCTCAAAGGAAATAGTGCATAAGATACAAAAGCCAGGCTGGAGAGATAGCATGGAGGTAAGGCATTTGTCTTTCATGCAGAAGGATGGTGGTTTGAATCCCGGCATCCCATATGGTCCCCCGTGCTTGCCAGGGGCGATTTCTGAGCATAGAGCCAGGAGTAACCCCTGAGCACTGCAGGCTGGCTCCAGGTCTCCCTCCCTGCCTTGACACTTCATGTCAGAGACATGAGCAACCCAACTGTCTCCTACAGGCGGAAAGTGGAGTTTGCTCCCACCTCATTGCTGTGTGTGGGGTAACCCGCACACTCTAACCTCAGAGCCAGATCTGCTGCCCTTCTAATTGTTGCAGGTGGTATGGTCCTGGGGCCTCCTCATTTCTGCAGGATCCATGCTCAAACACCCTAAAAGTGCTGATTTCCTATATCACTTAGCTCTCTCCTGTTTGGGGGTGCTGGAGATCATAGACTTGGGATTAATTGTTGGGTTCGACCATGTTCCTACAGGCTGAGAAGCCCAGAGATGGGACAATTGACTGCTGGCAGCTGTCTGTTCCTCTGAAGGTTCAGCTCTGTTGGGAGCATAGAACTCTAGGAGGGGGTCCCTGGACCATCTCAAATTCAAATCCATCCCCACCACTAAGCCATTCTTCCTTCTTCCTAATTGGCTTGTCATTAGGTGAAAGTATTGTGGAATTTTGAGGTTAGCATTATCCTACTGTGTGTGGATAAGACCCCCCCCCCAAGTCCCAGTGCCATCCTTTTGTCACAAAGACCCCCTTCTCATTCATCTTTACCCCTTTCTCTGGAAATGACAAGTGAATTCATCGAGTATTGATAATATTGTGGGTTTTTTTGTTTGGTTTAATATTTTGTTTGGGGTTCATACCCAGGGATGCTAAGGGGTTATTCCTGGCTCTGCACTCAGGAATCATTCCTGACAGTACTTGGGGGACCATATAGGATGCCAGGCTATGAAGCAGGTCTGGTCACCTGTAAGGAAAGTAAGTGCACTCTTGCTCCAGCCCTGTTAACTTTGTTCTTAGCCAGCTCATTAGTTCATTGTCCAGATCATTGTCTTTCACTTCCTGTTTTGTGCCCCTTAACATCACCCCTGCAGGCTCCATCCATTTGTCCCAAGAGGCATACTCCATCCTTTTTAAGGCAAAACAGGGTTCCCTTGGTTGTCTGGAAGACAGCATCTTTAGCCATGCCTTCTTCATGGGTGTCTGGGTCAAGCCCATGCTTGGGTGACTGAGTAAAGCTGCAGCAAACAGGGACACAACTGTCCTTTCTAAGGAGTATTTTCGTTTCCTAAAATGCTAGAGCCTCTTTTTTAACCAAGACAAATGACCCATTACAAAACTTCATTGTTCCATCTCTGTTTCCACATATCACGGGCTCCATTGTCCCTGGGTCAGCAGTAAAGGTTGTCTGACAGTTTAGCTCTTCCTGGACTTATGTGATTTAGCAAGAATCCTCTAGAAAGTGTCTACCCAGACAAATGGCCCACAAGGTGGGTAGAAATGAGAGCCCAGCATGCCTTCCCCCAAGATCATCTAGAACCTTCCTCTGCTCTCTTTGCTTTTTTGGAACTAGCAGTCCTGGCTCATCCCCTTTTGTTGTGTTTCTGTGAGAACTGGTGAACTTTGTTACTGCCTTTTAAAAAAAAATATCAGCCTGTTTTGTTGGTAAATGTGGGCAGGCAGTGTTCCCTGGAAGTTTTAATAGTCATCTAAATTTGGCCAGCTATTTTATTTATTTAGATTCTTCATATAGGGGAGGACTATTTAGATAATCACCCTCAAACAGAACCCTAATTACTGATCAATGTGTAAGTATTTTAAACACTTATTATTTAGCATTGTCATAGCTATGAAAATAGAATGTATTGTCTCTGCCCGCCCTTCCCTGCACCTTCCAGTCATTTGGACAGTCCATGAAAGCCTGTGGGAGTAAAGAATCAGAGGGCAGTTAAGACAAGTGGGCATTACTGAGTGTGGAACTAGGCGGGTTTCAGAGGAAGGAAGCAGGCATGTGGGCTTGAGCTAGTCAAAAACGTCCATGGCCTTCTGGGCCTCCTGCCAACCAGGCCCTGCACTGAGACTTTATGCTCCAAAATTTCTTCCACCCACTGAAGGCTCTGGGAAGAGCATTTTTCTGCCCATTTCAGAGGACCAGCGAGTGAGTTTCCATAGAGAAATCAGATTAACTCAGTCCAATCTTAATGGGAAACGAGAGCAGGGTAGGGTTGTTGTGAATGGCAAGGTGGAATGTGCCAGAGTGAGATGTTTGTGAGGTGAGAAGCCTTGTGGGAATGTTATGTAATATTATGTGAGTGTTGTTTGCTCCTGCCTATGATTTATAAGATAATACCCAGCTATCAACCCCAAACAAAGATTTTCCCCTAACTTCTTCTTCCCAATAACCTCTTCCTTTAATATGTAAAGGCCCACCTGGATTACAGGACCTTCCCCTACCCTGGTAGATTTGGATAAAGATAATAAAGAGAGAGCAGTTCTGGTTTTTGGCAAATGCAGAGAGGCAACACATGGCAGAGAGAGGCCATGAAGGGAAAAGCAGGCTGACCCCATTCCTAACTGCTTGGCGTATTATTTCTCTGCTGCTACTTTGCTTCATCAGACCTTCCACCTAAGAGGTTAGAAATACGGTGCCAGGGGCAGTCTCACCAAAAACCCTGGATTTTTATTTTATACTTGCAAGTTTGATAACTGTGGTCTACTAATGAAGAATGTTCCTGAGGGAAATCTTCAGTACCATGACAATCTGTAAATCATGAGTTTTATTAAATTTTCTTTTCAAGTCTGATCATCCTTCAAACTGGTTTTTCTCTAGTGCTAGGGTGTGGTGTGATGGTGAATAAGGCTCCAGGCATGACTTTATGGGTATGGTTCTATGTCACTATCTGGAATCCAGGTGGAGAAAGAAGCCTGAGATTCTCAGAAATTTGGGCTGCATCTCTGAGCGAGCTTCTTTACCCTTAGTACCATAGCTAAGAGTTGGAATCCACTAGATGTCCAACAGATAAGATCGTGAAGATATTATACATATATACAATGGAATTCACATAACTCTAAAGAATGCTGCAGTCATGGAATTTGCTGCAACCTGGATGAAACTGGAAAATATCATGCAAAATGAAGTAAGGGAGATTGGCACTGGTGATGGTCGTGAAACATTGTACGTCTAAAAGCCAACTATGATGAACTTTGTAAATCACAATGGTTTAATAAAAAAAAAATAAAGAGCTTCTCTCACTTAGCTTCAAGAAGTGTATACAGAGATCTTGTTTTGGTAGGTGAGGGCTCGATACTCCCTCTGGCTCTCACACAAGCATTTCCATAAAACCACTAAACCAAGAGCATAACATCACTGAGTTGAATCCGTGGGAGCACTTAAAGGGAATTGTGAAAAGCGTCTGAATATGCCACTTTATTCAATGTCCTTTGCCTTTTGGAATTGTTTGTTAAAAGAAATCTCTTCTCTTCAATTCTTTTCCCTTTTTCACAACAACAGGAAAAAATTTCAAGGACCCCCACCCCACAAATAATAATCTTTCTTAACAAATTCATCTGAACTTCTGTCTAAAACTATCTTAAATCAGTTGAAAGGGACTAGTTACATTGGTCTTGCAAAGACAGCTGCTTTGTTCATTGTCTCATTGTTTTGTTTTTAAGGCATTTATCAGGATTTTTTGGCAGGTGCTAATTTCAGGAGCAAATGAGGGAGAGTGGGAGAGTACAAGTCTGTTTATCCCTGTCCCGTTGGTCCTCTCCTTCCCCAGAGTTCACTTCCTCTAAAAGACATTAGCCGGGAGGGAGGAATGGGATATACCCAACTGGGCTGCTGATGAACTCAGAGAAGGTCAAATTGCAATCCAAGATACTGGAGACAAAGATTCCAGATGTGGTGTAGAAATTATGTTATTCCTGGGGTAGGCCACACCTGTTGAACCAAGAATATTGGAAGCATCTTTCACCCAGCCCTTGGGAGGCAGATGAGAAGTCAGTATGTTCTTAGGCATGTGCGTTTCTGGCATCATATCTCAGAATATGAGGAAGCAGCCTTAGCATATTTACAGAGACCCCAGAGTTCTGCTCTGGCTTTGGGGATGGCTGAGTGCCTTGCACCTTCAGGGGTAGAGGAGATGTGGTTGTGTGAAGATTCAAGGCCCTTTTGCCTCCGGCAGAAAATGCAGGAAAGACTGATTAAGAGAGACCACAGGAGAACTAAGTCCTCACACCAGCTGAATTCAGCCGTGTTGCTGTTCCGTAACCAAAGAGAAAACAGAGCCCCAGAATCTTGAGGAAGGGTACATCTTTATTTCCTCCACTACAGATTCAAAGGTGTTCTTTTCAGTAGCAGTAGAAAGCAGGATTCATTCCTAGCCCACCCAGACTTAAGTGGCAGCCAGCAGGGGCCCAGGAACAAGTGAAAATACCATGCACTTTTCCTTAGAAACGCTGCATGGGATTCACTGTTTTATCAGACAGTCGTTTTTCACACGTCAATTTCCTGCTCTTAAAAAGTCTATTGACTGTTAGACAAATATTTGTCTTGGCATGCTAATGTTGAGAACTCCCAGGCTTGTGTATATACCAATGTCGTTATTCAAATGAATCAATAAATATGGTTTTGTCATGTAATAGAGTAGCTTCTCATTAGCCCTGACGTTCACTCCCATGCCGATCTTGATTTCTGTTTCCTGGCAGAAGCATTGCCCCCTTTCCACTTTGGCAGAGCTGAGGTTCATGAGTTATTCATTCCCTCCTTCTGGGCTCTATGCCTTTAGTCACACATGAGAGCTGGAGGCAGGAGCACAATCACCTAGTAATGTCACTTCCTCTTGCAGAGGAAGTAAGAGAAGAGACCTCTTTGGACCAGATGAGATCCCAGCACAACTTTAACTAGACAAAAGGCCAGCGATGATTCCATGACCAAGAGACTTTCCTTGCCAGTATGTCTGAGGTTGTGAGTTCCATCCCTGGAGCAATCACATGCACTGAGCGTGATCCTGACTACTCTGTTCTTGGAGCCAGACAGCTCTACAGTCTATGATCCCAGTGCCATTAGCATTGCAGCTGGCAGTGTGTGAGCATTACAGCTAAGGGTCAGAACTCAAGCACCACTATGGAAAGGATGAGCAAGCTCTCCAGCTCCTGTGTGGGTTCCTCAGCAATTGTGATCACTGCATTCCCATGTTGCAATCTTCGGAGAAGCTACAGGGAAGCTCCTCTAGCGAACCTATGTGCTGCCCACCTCCAATCACAACAAGTCTGGCTCAAGGAAATGGAGGAAGGACTTTCATGAAAAATATAAAGTGCTGAGGACTGACACAATAGCACAGCGGGGCAGGCATTTGCCTTGCATGTGACTGACCTGGGTTCAATCACTGGCATCCCATATTGTACCCCAAGTCTGCTAGAAGTGATTATTGAATGCAGAGACAGGAGTAACTTCTGAGTACTGCCAGGTGTGGCCTCCAAAAACCAAACACAAACACACGCACACACAAAAACATATACAGCAGGTAGAGTTGCCTTACACACAATCAACCCAAGGTTCCATCCCCTTAATTCCCTGAGTTCCCTGATTCCTGAGTACAGAGCCAGGAGTGACCCCTAAGCACAGACAGGTGTGACCCAAAAACAAACAAAATATAAACTGCAGCCCTAGGAGTGGACACACGCTTGGCAGAAAGTGTGCACTGAGACAGTGTACTGGTATACCCATTTGAAGCCTATCTAAAGGTGCCATGGCCATCTGTGCCAAGTACCACACTCAGAATGGGCACATCTAGAGCTGCCTGGCCTAGTTATCCATCAGAGTGGTGACAGCTCTTAAAAATACCCCTCAACCCCAATGTCTTCCTTCTCTGTTCACCTCATATCTTCCTCAACCCTCCTCTGATTCTGATTCTAATTTCTGTGCCTTCTGTACTTCTGTACTTGGTTTCCAAACAGCACCTCTTCATTGCATGTGGTAGGACAGGACTGAATAGCATCCTGATCCCCTGCATATCACATACCACCAAGCATCTTAGGAATTTGATATTGGTTTTTGTCCATTCCAAGAGAGACTCTTTGGGGAAAGTGAAAGTTTGTAGGACTATTTTTTCTGCTTATAGAATTGGTTTTGGCATATTGATATGACTGATTGCCTTTGAATTGCCTTTGAAATCAGAGTGACAGAAAACTGATAAATGTGAAAGAAAACATTTTAAATTTTGATGAAACGAACATTGCTATGTTGAAGACTTAGATTTAAGTGTTTGTTGACTGTCGTTTATGGAAGAGAGAAGATAGACTCTGCATTACTATCCATCACCTCCAACTTTAAGTACAAGTTGTATTTGCTCATATTGAGCTTTCCTATACGCCAAAATAATCTCAGCTACAGGAAAAAATACAAATTTATAATAACTGTTTTGTTCCATTCTCTTAGAAACAGTTTTCAGCTCAGAATGTCCCAAACTCTGATCAATAGCACTTGAAATTTACTAACTGTAGCTCTTCTGCAAGACTTGATTACTAAGAACAAGTTCCAGGGAAAAATTACTGCTTATTGCTAATGAATAACAATTGGAGGGAGGCTTAATAAAAGGATGTTTTGAGATGGAACCCTAAAGCTAAAGCCAGCTTAATCATCAGATAACCTTTCAATCTGCTAGATCTAGCCTGATTCTCTAGAGTTAGGCATGAATTTCTAGCAAGAGAAAAAAGGAAGCCATGCTTTGTTCCAATCAAGCTATTATGGCACAGCTTGGTTTTTTCAAAAATTCCCTTCAGAAATTTCCTTAATGTTCTCAGAGATAATATAGCTAAGCTGTATCCAATGTATTAAGTACTTACATTTGTGTATTGCTTTCAGACAATTTAGCAGGGCAAATAACTGCATTAGTAAAAAGGTGAAAAGTTAATGGAAATATTAACCTCATTAGATGATGAATTGTGTTGCCAAACTCTTGAGCTTTTCCATCTGTTTTAGAGGGGGAAAAGGGCAGATGTCAACATGCTTGGAGTACCAGCTTTTTTTTTAATTCACCCCATTACCCAACATTGGGGCTACCAATAAACCACAGATATATCCCAAAGTACAGAAGATTCACTCTCTGATCAGAGCATACTATGTTCTGTATGGGATCAGAAACCCATATTAGCAGCAGAACTTGGAGTTCTTTAATTTGACTTCTCCCCCAAAGTCTTTATTCCATCTAAATTTGCAATTTCTTTAGTGCTTCAAAAAATAAGTAATATCTATTCATGAAACAAAGAAATTTTATTGCCTATTATTTCCCAACTGTTCTTCAAAAATTATTAACCCTTGTAGGTCTAAAACAGAGGTCCTCATTTAAGTTTGGTCATAAAGCTCCTGAGGTGGGAACATCAACTGATCCACATTTTGCACAGATCTGGGATTGAGGACTGAAAAGACCTTAAATATGATTTTTAAGACAGAATCATTGTCTGATCACTTCTCTACCATAAGTTGGAGCAACAAGGGAGAAAAGATTGAAATACAATTTTTTCTTGCATGTGCCCTGGATAAACAAGCAGTAGGTCATTCATTCAACTGATAACCACAAAACCATGCTGCTTCCTGCAACTTCCTGTAGGAACAGAAAAATAAAGCCACGGGGAAGCTGCTGCCACCACTAACCCTGCTTCTTAGGGTGCAATTTCAGGATATCTCTCTCATGTTCCCAATAAAACCTGGCACTACTTCCCCTGCTCTCGAAATTCTAGAAGAATTTGTGAACTTGTTTATCTTTTTCCACAGAAGACTAATATATATCTATAGGGCCTGTTTAACTGACAGTGGTATCACTACCTTCACTTTCTTAATTTTTTCCATACTGCATCGTTTCTTTAAGTCTACCTTTTCATTTTTTTATATTTATATATTCTTATATTTTAGATCTGTACATTTAGGGCTTTTTGCCTTCCACAAAGCCTGTGAACATCTCTCTCCCTCTCTCTTCTCTCTCTATTATCTCTCCCTCTCCCCTGACATTTCTCCAAAATTCTTCCAATTAAAATTACTTCACTAAAAAGTGTTTATTTAGCATAATATAGTGTTACACTTGGACTTTTTTAATACTATCAGTTATTCATCAAGTAATTAAATTATTTCACCCATTCACATTTAGTGTAATTTCTGAAGTAGGTTAGTAGCGTCCATTTTATTGTTTCTGTCTCCCGCTGTCTTTAAGCTTTCTTTGATTCTTTTTGAGTGACCTATTTTATTCTATTACTTAAGATTTATTTCCCATTTTCACCATTAGCCTATTAGTCATGCGTTCGTTGACAGTGTCTCTTGCTTATTGAAAACTGCAGCACTCCTACTGTTGAATCTAAATTGCTGTCTTTGTTACTGGCTGTACAATTCTGACCCAAGGACATTTTACCTCTGTGTCATCATCAGTTTTGTGTCTGTGTCATTGTTCATTTCATTTCTGTTCTAGTTGGGATCACAGGAGACACTGTCCTCACTGCTTTGTATAATTAACATCAATTTATCCGTCTCTATTGTGTGTGGGGACATTGGAGTTATTAAAAAGTTGTGAATGCCTCATTTCCTTTCTTGTTCATTTTATGGAGGTGTCATGATGTATAAAATGTTAATGACAGTTTCATACATATAGTGTCCCAAAATCACACCCACCCCAAAAGCAACCATTTCATTTCTTAATTTTAGTTGAACCACCAAAGAAAAGTTAGCAAAAAATTGGATAGTATTTATTGTCTTCAAACATGTTTTGAGCCAGAGAGAAATTACAACTCTTGCCTTGCACACAACTAGTCCCAGTTCCATTTTTGTCACTATATAGAGACCCCTGAACACAGAACCAAAACCAGAAGTAAGCACTGAGTGTGGTCCCCAAAACAAAAATTTAAAATGATGCCTTTTTTGTTAAATTACTTTATGTAAACACCATAGTTATAGGGTTTTTCATAATACAGTTGATTATTTCTTTAGTTTTGATTGAGTTTCAGTCATACAATATTGAACATCCTTCACCAATACACGTTTCCCACCACCAATGTTCCCAGTTTCCCTCCTGCCACATCCTGCAGCCTCTAGGGAAGACATTTTACTCCCCCCACCCCATTCAAGTTTATGCAAACTTTTGGAATTAATTCTCTTTGAGTTGTGATTGGGTCACTCTGGATTCATGTTGCTCCCTGGCCATTTTCCTGACAATTTTAGCCTCTAATGCAGAACTTAATGATGCTGTTCTTCAAATACCTCTGGTTTTTTAAATTTAATTGGTTCCCATGTATTGAATTCCCGAGACCATAATAGCATAGAGATAATTCTCCCAGCTTTTCAGTTCACTTTCTCTTTCCCCAGGTCCCTGGCACCGTAATCCCTCCAAACACCAGCCCACCTTTCCTATCACACCTATAACAAATAAGCTGGGGAAGGTCTTGTCTGCTAGATTCTGAGCAAGATGGTGTCAGGAATGTTATCTCCATCTTCCCTTTCTCCTTCATGCTCTACCCAGACATCATGCCTGTCCCTGATTGGCTACGTCCAGTTATTCCTGAGCAGCTTTTGGGAAGACTGTAGTACCCTCCATCAAGATCTGCCCCTGGCCTGTCACTCACCCTTCACTTCCTTGTGGAAATTTATGACTGCCACCAAGATGACATGCAATGGAGTTTGGTCCAGGAAATGGTCACCTGGCCTGGGGATCATGGGAGGGGATTGTGAGTCAACCCATCTTTCTCACCACTTAGCTCATTGGGATAAAAGTGTCATGAAAGACAAAAGATCTCAGGGAATAGGAGGAGATGGAGCAATTCAGTCAACCAGTGTTGAGTGGCAGCACCGTCTGGTGTGGAACCCAAGGGAGCTATCCTTCGTGAGACTAACATGTCAAATATTCTAGGGTGACTGTGCATGTTAAAAGATGTTCCTTCTGTGCCTCTTTTCTGGAAAATAATGTTTTCCTTGAAGAGGATACAAATGCATCCCTCTGAGGCTGAAGCAATGGCACAGCAGTAGGGTGTTTGCCTTGCACGCGGCTGACCTAGGAAGGACCACAGTTCAATCCCCTGGCATCCATACTGTCCCCCAAGCTAGGAGCAATTTCTGAGTGCATAGCTAGTAGTAACCTCTGAGCATCATTGGATATGGACCAAAAACCAAAATAAATAAATAAATAAATAAATAAATAAATAAATAAATAAATAAATAAATAAAAGCATCTCTCTAAAGTACTTTTCTTTTTCTTTTTTTTTTTGTCCCCAAATTCACAATACAGACCCGGCAAAGGTCTGGGTTGAGGTGTATATGGGGTGCATTTACTGTACCTCCTCGTTCTATGCAGTCAGTGTAAAGAACACAGCCTGTAATAAGAATTGGGAGGCCTTATTTTTTTTCTTTTCATTTTTTTATTTTTTCTTTAACTTCTTTTTTAAACACCCCCTTCACTAATGCAACTTTCCCGCCACCAGTGCCCCAAAACTCCGTCCCTCCCAACCCACCCCCACCTGTACTCTGTATAGGCTTTTCAGTTCCCTCATACTGATGAATGTTACAAAAATGACTTATATTTTCCTTAAAACCCATATATGAGTGAGATTATTCTGCATCTATCTCTCTCCCTCTGACTTATTTCACTCAGCATAATAGATTCCATGTACATCCATGTATATGAAAATTTCATGACTTCATCTCTCCTGACAGCTGCATAATAT
>PVKC010008584.1:0-27898 GCA_004027635.1 Crocidura indochinensis
GATGCTGGTATCAAACCCAGGTTAGATTGGCTACATTCAATGCAATCACTTGAACCACTGTCCTACTGCTTGGGCCACAGACACCTACTTTTTGACAACATAAAGAAATGAAAACAGGGGCCCAGAGAGATAGCACAGTGGTGTTTGCCTTGCAAGCAGTCGATCTAGGACCAAAGGTGGTTGGCTCAAATCCCGGTGTCCCATATGGTCCCCTGTGCCTGTCAGGAGTTATTTCTGAGCAGACAGCCAGGAGTAATCCCTGAGCACCGCCGGGTGTGGCCCAAAAACCAAAAAAAAAAAAAAAAAGAAAGAAAGAAATGAAAATGAAAACATGCTTGAGCCAGGATGTGTCCTCAGCTACTTCTAAGGAATTTTTAAAAAAATAATTGGGATGAAACTATCAGAGCAGGCATCCAGGTATAAGAAAATAAAGATGCAGAGAAAGAGACATTCTCACAAAGCCAAAGATAGTCAGAGATGTAAAATGGAGTCCAGGGAGTGACCTTTCTCAGCACCCCTGTATGTATTGGGAGATTCCTTCTACCGCCTTCCTTGTACCTTTTCAGTTTCTTTCTGTTTGTTTTGTTTTTGTTTGTTTTGGGTACACACCCAACAGTGCTCAGGGGATAACTCCTGGCCCTGTGCTCAGAAGTTATTCCTGGCAGGCTCAAGGGACCCTATAATAGGATGTCAGGGGTTGAACCCAGGTTAGCACGTGCAAGGCAAGTACCCTCCCTACTGTGCTATTTCTCCAATCCCTTCTCTTTCAGTTGCACTTCCAAGTCAAGACCATCCAGTTCCCAACCTATTACCCTCATCAGCTAGTCTGGTGTCAGGATCCCTACCTGGCGGGCATTAACTCTTTCAGAGCCACCTACTAGATCAGCTCTTCCATGCTTCTGAATGCTTCTGAATCATTCAGTGTAACCATCTATATGCATGTTTGATCCTCCACCACAAATGCAAAAAGAAGAGGACAGGGAGAGTTTTCTAATTCAGAAAAGGAACAATAATAACAGTAACCCTCTGAACATGGCACTGTGCAGATCACCCACTCTGGTGGATACCAGCCTAGCATAGTGCTGGGCATCTGCTGTGCAGGCAAGAAGCAGGAGGACATGATGATTCTAGAGCAACAGTCATTTGTTTTGAGGGTCAGAGGAGAAGTACATAATACACAAGCTCATTCAGGAAAGAGGAAGTGGTCCTCCAGAGCTCTGGGACCAGTGGCCATTTCCTGGACATATAAACTGAGTCTCCAAATTTGATGGACCTTGTGCGGCTCGAAGGGCAAGAAAGCAAAGGCTGAAATACCTGTGAAGGCTCATGTACAAAGTAAGTGTGCACATGGCCCTGGGAAGGGGTCCAATAATCAGTGCCTGGCGCTGAGACTGAGCCTAGTGGTCAAATAACAAGCAACTCTTTCAGGGATGCATAGTTGTATGTTAATGTAAAATTTGTTAAGGTGTCAAATCTATTGCATCATGTATTTAATAAATTATGCTTAATAACCATCCTGGGAAGCTGGTGGAGGCTCCTGGGTTCTACCACTAAGAGAAGAGGTCACAGCCTCCAGGTATAAAGGGGCAAGATGGCCTCCATCAGGGTTGAGTCCCCCTCCCTATGTAGAAAAGAAAATGACAGTTGGGGAGAGTCCCCCATGGTCAGCAAAGAGAAAGAATAGTGTGGTCCACTCCTAAAAGTGGGGAATCCATCTCAGATCCACATGAGACATATGTGAAATAGAAGAGCAATGACTATTTCCTGGCCATGTGATTTCATTCTCCAAAGTACAGATATATTCCTGTATAGATGAGTGACTTGGCCATGTTCAAACAATAGTGCCAGAACACTGAGTCAGTGGATCAGCAACATCACACAGGAGGGGAATGACATAGAAATCAGAGATTGGGGGTCTTCACTTCAGAACACAATTCTCTATATTTACAGAAGCAGAGACCCTCACCCCACTCTCTTCTTCTGGACCCTTCAGAGCTGCCATTGAAATGCATACAACAAGTTCCATCTCAGAGCGAGGAGGCTGTGAGCTGGATTTGGGTACCACTGTTGGCTGTTGCAGTTTAATAAACCTAATTAGGAATTACAGAGATTATGATTAAACATATTAAATGATTAATAGTATTATGCTGCTCATGTGAAAATTAAAATTAATCATCTTTAGTCAAACATGGAGAAATCGTTGCATTGTTTCCTTTGATAAAAACGTACAACATTCAATTAATCATCCAGTAGCATGAGCATAGATGAATGCCAGGAAAGGCTATGGTGGGGTATTTGTGTGCTGGAAACATGTTTTACATACAGCAAGGCATGGTAGAGAGAAGAGGAAGCCAGCATGTATAGACATGGGGGTGGACCGGGAAAGAGAAGGAAGAGGGTGGGTGGTGGGTGGGAAATCAACAATGAAGAGAGAACAAAGAAAGTTTCAGAAGGCTTTTCAGAGGCACAGATGGGAAGAGACCAAGTTTGTGGTATGGTGGAATTCGGAGGTTGAACCAAAAAAGCAGCTTGGGAAGGTGAGCAGACCCTCAGGAAGGGGTCCCCAGGGTTTCAGTGGAGAGATTGTGCCCAGGTAAAGCCAGGTACAAGGCCCAGAGTTGAGTTGTTTGCTATACTCCGAACTTGTGCTCACACATGAGGTGTGGTAATAACTGAGGGTGGGGTGAGACATGATTCATGAAGGTGCTGAAGTGAGGGTCTGGGAGGCAATCCCTCTTGTCTCCTTGGCCCTCTGAGCCTAAGGCTGTCCTGTGCTTCATAGAAGGAGGCAGTATTTGAATATGGAGCATTTCCTAAATTTAGGACACATAGGTTTTGTCACTTTGGCAGGGCCCAACCTCTCCACATGTGGGCCAGATGTAGGCTTGGGTGACAGGGACTATTTTGGCTGACCCCAGACTCCAACTGCAAGCACCCCATTCATGCATGAGATAGAACTCCCCACTTCTACACGTTTCTCTGTCACCCATATGAGTTTCCCCCAAGGCTCCCCATATCCCATTGGTATTTTCCTTACACAGAGAGGGGATTTGAGTCTCTCTGTATCTGGCTAGCACAGGTTGCAGCTCGCCTCTTGGCCCCCATGGTGGGAAAAGTAGTCATCATCAGCATCCTAAGAGTTCACATACCCCACACTGTTATTTACATTCATATGGGTTACATTCATATGGCATTACATTCATATGGTATATGGGTTCAGCACTGCCAAAGAGAGGGGCAGCAGAATCTGGCAAAGGCAGAGAGAAAAACATGAAAAGAATAAGTGTAGGAGGGCATTTGCCTTGCAACAGTCAACCCAGCTAGATCCCCAGTATCCCATATGATCCCCGGAGCCTGCCTGAAGGGATTCCTGAGTACAGAGCCAAGAGTCACCCCTGAATACAGCCAGGTGTGGCCCCTAAAACAAAATCAAAACAAAAATAAAATCCTGATAATCTGAATTTGGTTTTCCAGGCTTGGAACTGCCTGTGGGAGACATTCACCTGTGGGAATGGAGTGATGGGATTCTGAAGGAGCATCCCAAAGAAGTGGATGGGGGTGGCAGGGCTGCTTCTGGCTGGAAGAGGGACAAGGCCCCTGAAATTTCCCTAAGAAACAAACTCCCTGGATTGATATCAAGGCGGGTTCTCAAGGCTCTGCAAACACCACAGGCATGTTGAGCTACTGAAGGCCACTTAAAGCTTCTGCCAAGAATTTAATAAAGACCTGCGGGCTCCCTTCACAATAATCGTTCCTAATTCAATGAAAGGCTCTGAGCAACCCAAGGCTAATCCTGTTGAAATTGGATTTCAGACTCCACCCATCCAGGGGACACGCAGGTAGGAGAGGATGCTCTGGGCTGTGGCCCCTACACCTTTGCCTACTTGGGGTGGGGCCCAGATAGCATTCCTGGGGCCATACAAGGACCCTTAGGGGGGAGAAGTATGTGGGGGGAATTTGTGCCTCTAGACCCTCGGAGCTCCACTTCCTCACCCTTCTGCTTCCCTCCTGCTCCTTGGATCTTATCTTCTAAGCTAAAATGGGTATACTGGGTACCACCACAGAGCTGCCCCAGATGGTGGATCTTGGGATGTCCAACAAGAGATGGAGAAGGGTATTGTGAACAGAAATGGGGATTCAGAGTGATAATGTGAGAAAGGGGGCAGAGCTTATTGTGTGAGATAAGAAGAGAAGAAGCTGAGGGCTTGTGCCAGAGCACAACAGGGACAGTGTTTGCATTTCATGCGGTCAACCCAGGTTCAATTCCTGGCATCTCATAAGGTGATCTGAGTCTGCCAGGTGGAATTTCTGAGTGTAAAGCCTAGAGTAATCCCTGAGTGCTACCGATGTTGCCCAAATCCCACAGAACTGGGTATGATGGGAGACTGAGAACAGGTCACAAGGTGCCCTTTCTGTGGGGAATCCACACATCTCATTCCTCAAGCCTGGAGCACAGAAGCTTTGCATAAAGAGAGCCTCGCCCCCTACTACTAAGGTCCACCTCAACCTCGATTTTTGTCTTTGGCTGAAGAGCATGTTCATGGGTCAGTGTAGCCGAGTGAAGCAATGGCTAGTTGTATCTCCATTTCTCCCTTGAGAACAGGAGCTTCCATGTTCCTAATGTTCTTCTGTGGTTGCTTATTTTGGAGGATGGGCGGGGTTGTGTATATTCAGCCAGGAGTCTGGGGGAGGTCCAGGATGATGCTGCCTGACCTCCAGGTTGAATCACAGACCCAGGATTCACTTCACAGTACAGAGTAGGGGTCAGGGGTTCAGAGCCAGGGACAGGTACCCTTGAGTGGCAAAGGCTTAAAACATAGAATGGGGCTTTGGCTGTGATCCCTTCATTCCTACAAGATATGTCCAAACCAGACACACTTGCAGAATTCTTTGTTATTGGTATTTGAGTTTTTAGTTACAAGAAACAAATAGTGGTGCTCAGGACTTGCTCCTGGCTTTGTGCTCAGGGATCACTCCTGGCAGATCCTCCACCACTGGGGATACTATGGGATCTGGGTATCAAACCCAGGTTAGCCACAATCAAGACAAGCACCCTACCAGCTGCTCTATGGTGCCAGTCGCCAAGAATTTATTTTTAAAATGCTAAATTTTGTTTGTATTTTGTGTTGGGCCACGACAGGCAGTGCTCTGGGTTTATTCCTGGCTCTACAGTCAGGGATCATACCTGGTGGAGTTTGGGGGATTATATAGGATGCCAGGCTAAGATAACTCTCTAGTCCAATGGATTTTCTAATACAATTTATGAGATATGCCTTCTCAATATTTACTCCAATGACTTTGTGTATGTGGAAGCATGCATGTCACAACTTTGCATTTAAAAAAATCAATATGGGCCAGAGAGATAGTACAGTGCTAGAGCATTTGCCTTGCATGTAGCCAACCTGGGAGGAATCCGATTTGATTCTTGGAACCCATATAGTCCCCCAGACTGCCAGGGTCAATTTCTGAGTGCAGAACTAAAAGTGACCCATAAGTGCCTCTGGCTTTGGCCCAAAAACCAATAAATAAGTAAATAAAAAGTTAAAAAAATCAATACGGGATCATGACTCTCATTATCTTCATTATCTCATTATCTTCATAATCACCATCATGTTATCATCATCATGATACCATCAGCTTCATCATGTCATCAATATCTTCATCTTCACTATCATCTTTGTCATCTTCATCACCATTTTCTTTCTCATGCTCTTCATCTTCACCACCACTACTACCACCACCATCCCCATCCTTGCTTCTCTGGTCCTATGTCTGCATGAAAGATCCCCCCAGACCCTCAGTTTCTGCAGCTGGTTATGTGGGAGTGGCTGAGACTTCTGATTTTGCCATGATTAATTTTTCTTAGTACTTTGGCCCTAGAAAAGGTTTGAGTCTCTTTCTATGTTCACAGCCTCAGGAAAAGGTTTTGTTTTGTGTTTTAGGCACCATGATATTGCTAATGTTGAGGTTTCATGCATGAACCATTCTAGCATCACACCTTCCCCCAGAGTGTTGGTATCCCTCCACCATTGGACAAGTATCCTCCAAATGCACCCCATTTCTCCCCCACTCCCTTTACTAAAGATTCAGGGTCTGTTTCCTTTGGGCATTTTATACCCCTATTATGTCTTCTTATATTCAGCACGTGAGAGAGATTATTTTGTGTCTGCCCTTATCCTTTTTTTTTTTTGTGGTTTTTGGGTCACACCCGGCAGTGCTCAAGGGTTACTCCTGGCTCCATGCTCAGAAATTGCTCCTGGCAGGCATGGGGACCATATGGGGCACCGGGATTCGAACTGATGACCTTTTGCATGAAAGGCAAACGTCTTACCTCCATGCTATCTTCCGGGCCCTGCCCTTATCCTTTTGACTTCACTTAATCTGATACCCTTCAGATCCATACATGTAGTATCAAGATTTTATCTTTTTATACAGGTAAGTAATATTCCATTGGGTAGGGCCCGGGAGATAGCATGGAGGTAAGGCGTTTGCCTTTCATGCAAAAGGTCATTGGTTCGAATCCTGGTGCCCCATATGGTCCCCCGTGCCTGCCAGGAGCAATTTCTGAGCATGGGGCCAGGAGTAACCCCTGAGCACTACCGGGTGTGACCCAAAAACCAAAAAAAAAATTCCATTGTGTAAATATACTGTTGCTTCTTTATCCACTCGTCTGTCCTTGGACTCGTGGGTTGTTTCCAGACTTGGACTATTGTGAATAGTGTTGTAATGACCATGAGAATGCAAAAGTCTTTTCTGAGTAGAGTTCTTGACGCAGAATTTATGGATCATATGGAGGCTCAGTTCCTAGTGTTTTTAAAGGAGAGTCTATATTGTTTTTCAAAAAGAATGGACCAGCTGACAATCCCACTTTATCCCAACCGCTCACACTAATAATCTGGAAGATGCTCCAAGGCAGAACAAGACCAAGCCTGAGAGTCCATCTCCAGGGCACTTTTCTGCCCCTCAAGGTCAAGAGAAAAGAAGCTCTGGCTAGCCCCCAAATAAATCTCAGCCTCCTGGGAAACTGCTACACCCTTGTTTCTGGGAGAAAAAGATTTCACTTCTACCCTCAGTGCAGAGCATGCTGGAAGTGGGGCAGTTCTTGCCACCTCCCCAGCCCCTTGGGAACATAAGGAGCAACTCCAGTTACACAAGAGCAAACCTGGGACAAAAATCTCCAAAGCATAGAGTGGGCACCCAGCAAACTTCACCCTTGCCCTGTGACCTCTCTCTGGTTTCACTGCAGTGTGGGGTGATGATGCCTCCTCCTGCCTGGGCTGGCTGGCTGCTCCCTCCTCCACCCAGTAAGCTCTGCCTCTACGAGAGGAGCCTGTGAGTGTCTGGGAGGCATTATTTGATTAAGTTGACAATGTGATAGGAGCGATGCTTGAGCACCCTCTGTGATGTACTTGGGACCAAATTGATTTGTGTAACAAACACGGCTCTGTCTTTCCTGCAGCTGCAACTGTGATCTTGATATAGCCCAAGATGCTGAGCGCGAGTGAATTTACGGGGTCCAGAGTCCTCTCTCTCTCTCTCTCTGCATCTCTCTCTCACTCTCTATCTAGAGAGAAAGGCAGGAGTCAAGCATGAACTAGTATAATTCAATCCATTGTACTCGAAGCTCAGAAAATAATATCACAGAGCTCTGCAATATACCTATTTGATTTGATTTGTAAACCTGATAAAAAAGCAATTGAGGAAAAGTTTGGGGGGAGGTGATATAAATACACACACACACATATGTTCTAAGCCAAAAGAAGAGCTGTAAGTGGATTGAATGCATACAAAGAGCTCGGAACGAACAGAGCAGACCTCTATGCATGCCTGATTAGCTCCATCCTGGCTCATTGTCACTCACAGGGAAGCCGACCTGCACCCCACATTATCCTCCAAAGAAAGGTAATCAGGGGGCAGAGTCCCAGGAACGTGCATTAAAACCTGTCCTTGTAGTCAGGCTTTTAATGGGGAGTCAATGTTGTAATTCAACTGTTATAGCTCAAGAGAGGCTGTGAGCAACAGTGTGACTCCATATTTGTTCTCTGAGGAGTCCACACTGTGTCCTGTGTCTACACTGCTCTATTCAGCTACTACTACTACTACTACTACTACTACTACTACTACTACTACTACTACTACTACTGTAAGAATTCCTGCTTATAACAACAACCACTGATCCAGAAGAGGGATCAAGGATGAACCAATCTGTATCCAGTACTGGCCAGAGGAGAGGAAATTCATGGATCCTTTAATTCCAAGGAATGGGATCCATTTTTGTTGATTACAGATCTCCCAACAAAAGGGGAATGCAGAAGGCTTCTTAGAGAAAATCACACTCACTGAGCACCGTGACAATTGCATTTCAGCATTGCTGAGGGCATCCAGAGCTATAGTAGTAATGCTTGGGGATCCTAGGGTCCTGGGCTTCAATCCAGATCCAACGTAAGCCAAACCCATATCTTAACTAACCCCAATTTGTGAAGGGGCTTGGGTTGGGATGAAGGCAGCAGGTGTTTGCACCTTGCTTTGCCTTTTTTTTAAATTTATTTTTCTAGGAGGTTCTGCACATGCATGGGGGCAAGGATAGGAGACAGCTGTATCATTTATATATTATAATATAATGACAAAGTTGAATTGTAAGTCAGATGGAGCATGGTGACGAGAGAAGCATTGATGCCTCATGACTAGATGCTTTAGATCTTTGATATTGAATTTCAGATTAAGAGGCAATTGCTCCATTCAGCCCTGCCCTGGACCTTCTCCCCAGCCTGTTGTCTTGGCCATAACCTTTACTGAAGTTTTGGAACCATTCTCCTAGGCAAATTGCAAGGGAAATGGCACAACAGCTCGGTTCTTTCACACAGAGAAAATGCACTTCATCGAGGGGTGAGAGGAAAAACTTGGGAAGGCTTGTATTCAATTAAAAAATAAAGAACTCTTTTTGAAGAGGAATGACTGGGAAGTTCTCTCAGCCTCCCCGGCTCCCCTGGGTGCTTTCTCCGAACGTGGCTCATCTCCTGTGTTCAGATGAGCTTCATGCTACAGGTTATTCCCATGTGCTGACTTAGAACGTGCTCCGGAAAGGTTTATAAGACTCAGTCTCTGCTCCAGGATTACCCGGGGAACTTTCTAGAAGCATAACATGCCAAAGTGTTGGCTTTTTCTCAGCTGGAGTTATCAGTGTGGGAGTTGGGGGTAGTTCAAAATCTCTCAACAAAATGCGGTTGCATAGACCCACAATGAAATAAAACATATTAAAGAGGAAAGAAACACCCCAAACATGCCCCTTTCTAATTCTTTTATTTTGTTTTATTGTTGGAGGTGCTTGAGTTATTTTTTCTGATTTAGCTGCCCCTAGTTGGAGTGATAAACTTATTATATTAATGGTGCTAGTGACAGCCATACTCACCAGGGTTGGCCTGAGTGCCACTGAAGTTGGCAATTGGTTCCCTGTCCCCCCACTGCTGGGGACATGTTCACCAGCTGGGTGGGGAAGAGGGACAAGCACAGCAGGGGATGTTGTGACCTTGGGCTCATTCACTGAACCTTCTGAAGGTTCTTCTGTAAAATAGGTTTGCGATCCTCATATTGCAGATTCGCTGTGAATCTGAGACCACTTGAGTAATTATGTGGCTGAGAGAGAGAGAAAGAGAGAGAGAGACAGACAGACAGACAGATAGACAGATAGAGACAGAGAGATAGCACTGCAAATATCCTCTGGTAGGGTTGTATGTGGGTATCCCATGATCCCTGGCAGGACTGTTGATGGTAGCCCTGCAGGTCATGGGGGCTCATTGTACTGCCACAGGATGTAATCAAATCTTTTATCTGAGTGATTTTAGATTTGCACAAACACTTCAAAAGCAGCTTGCAGAGGGTTTGTCCCTCAGCGCATTTTCCCCTAACTGGCAAACAAACCTAGAAGTCAAGGCAGAGCACTTGGGCTTCACACGGGCCATGCTGGTGTATACCACTGGTGGCTCGCACGTGAATGTGGCTCGATGAACACGCACTGCAATGCCCAACACATCAACACATTAAGCCAACCCTGGGTATGGTTATGGCAGGACCTCATTTAGGACACAGAGCACATTTCAGGAGGTTGGACTTTTACTCCTGAGAAAAATCCGAGGGTCATTAGAGACCAGGAAATGACTTACATTAGTAGCTTTCTAGGTCTTTCTTTCTCCACTGAAATCTCAAAGCAGCAGAACAGGAGGGCTGGAAGATTACCGGAATCGGGATTTAATGGGCTCCCATTTAACCCCCCACCCTGGCACTCCCCACAGAAGAGTAAATGTCCTTCATCAGGGTTCTCTACCCTAAAACAAATGGCCCCAAACAATTAGCAGGCATTTCATAAATACCGAATGCTGTGTAAATGCTCTACCATAAACATAATACTCATTTCCTTGGCGCTCGGCTTGATTTTTATTACTGCAAATGCTAATTGTCCCGACATGTTGGATTGATGCTCCTCCTCCCTCCCTAATCACCGAATATTTCCAACTTGTATTTCCTTAATTGTCTGAAGTAATAAGCTTGCATTGTGTAGAATGCAAGGGGATAATGTGACCCAAAATTACAGGTTTGAAATGTCCTGTATTTGCTTTGTCTTAAGAAAATGGAAAGGAGTCGCCATAAAAATGGGGGCAAATGGCATATTTGGGGTCAGGTCATCTCCAGGAAACTGATGTTTGAAAGCACCAGCATTCCATATAGGCCACCACCTTTTATTGGTGCAGTGTGGAAACACCCTCATGTTTCTAAGGAAGACACTGAGCCCTATGTGTGGGGTGGGAGGAAGGATGGAGGGATGATTCTGGGCACAGATTCTGCATAGTCCCAGTTACATGCCAAGAAAGCCAATGAAGAAGAGTCCTCAGTATGGGCTTTCCTGGAGTCACTGCTGTCCTCCCCCAGGCTGTACAACCATATGCTTGGCCAACCTCTCTTTGGGCACGGGGTCCAGGACTGGGTCTGTTATGTTTGGAACAAAGGGGGAGGCACCAGGGAAAGCATCATGTGGGTAAGCTAGAAAGGAAAGATTGAGATTTCTAGGATGACCCCAGGGACCTATGGGGAATGGTAGGCAAGTCAGAGGATAAAACAGGTAAACCAAGAAGATGGGACCTCAAAGACACTAGAGATGAGGGCCAAGAGGGCTGGTTCATAGAAGGAAGCTTAACACAAAGAGCAGTGAAGTATGGTTAGGAAGAGAAGGGACCACCATGAAAAGGATAGCTGAGAATGATCACTCTGGACAAGAACCGAGTGCTTCAATAGGGTCCCTTGTGTGATAGGCCTTCATTAACAATATTGTAAACCACAGTGTCTAAAACAGGGGTCTCAAACTCAATTTACCTGGGGGCTGCAGGAGGCAAAGTCAAGGTGACCCTTGGGGGCTGCAGAAGGCAAAGTCAGGGTGACCCTTGAGTGCAAAGCAGTAGTAAGCCTTGAACATTGTGGGGTGTGACCCAAACAACTAAAACAAAACAAAACAAAAAAAGATTCCTCTAGGGCAGAGCCACAAAGTGTTGTACAGAGGGCTGCAAATGGCCCGCGGGCCATGAGTTTGAGACCCCTGGTCTAAAAGGAAGAGAGACAGAGAAAGAAGAAAATGCTAGCTATCAGCTATAGAGACATTAAATATGTAGAGAGGGCAGGAGGGAATCTGGGGACATTTGGGGCAGAAAATGTGCCCTGGTAAAGGGTATTGGCCATGGTTTGAAACTCAATCATGTCCAACTTTGTAGTTGTGTATCTCACAATGATTTAATTAAAATTATTTGAAAAAATGCTAAATATGAAAAATAAAGAAGACAAAGATGGGGTCTGAGGACTGTGGGTGGCAGAATTCTTGGGACCACAAGCCTCATAACCTACCCCCAGCACCCTAGTGCTCACTTGGCTGGTGGTACAGGCTGCATTCTTGGCTCCTCTTGACTCCCTGGCAAAGAAATTCCTGCTGACACACTTCAGGTCACAGAGAGGACTCTGGAAGAAGATGCTAGGATATTCCACCTTGAGGGTGAGTGAGGGGGACATAACCAGACTTGGAGAGAGATGGGGTGGTGGGGGAGAACCAGGGGGTGGAACATGTGAGCCCAGACCAAGCAAAGGAGGGAGAAAAGGAGGAGGGTCAGTCTCCTTACATCAGGGCTAGGATTTGAGTAGCTCCAGCCCTGAGCAGTGCAGAAACTCAAGGACTGGGATGGACCATAGTCCTCACTCCACATCATGCATACCTGTGGCCCAAGCACCTGGTGGGGTCATGTCCCTGTACACATCATACAGATTCAGTCTCACTGTGCCCAGGGTCCTTGTGGCCAAATTATGCACAAAATGTCGAAGAATCTGGAGGGCCATGGGCGGGGGAGATACTCATGAGGGGCAGGGCTTGGCAGATGATACATATACCCTCCTGAGCCAAACTCACCTCATTTCTTCAGTTACTAACTGGAATATCCCCAGATAAGGGACACTCAGGTGTCTGGTGACCTGGTGTATTTCAGCTGCCCTGCTGACCCAGCAGTTTCTCCAAATAATGATCAGGGCTTCCCTCCTTGCCCTAAGACTCAGAACCATCAGTGAGTGAGCTGAACACTGTGATTCTGCCTCTCAGACCTATCCCTTTTCTTGGCCAATATCTGCATCCACTGTTTGCTGGGTCGGTGCTGACCTTGGCTGACTGACTGCTGCCTGAGGTGTGACTGGAAGCCATGGGTCCTCCTGGCTAAGAGAACTCTAAGGCTTGTGTGTAGGAGTAAGGGTGCTGGAGAGCAGGGATGGGAGCCTGAAACTCAGGCCAATGTCTTCACAGTCCCATGAATGCTTGCAGGTGGTGTGATGGGCTGAATCTCTTCTAGACTTTTCTACCACTTCCTGCTTCTGTGAGGTGGGGAATTTAAAAATCAGAAACCTTTTTGTTTTAATCGTGTAGAGAGTTCTATTTGTTCCTCTGAAATGCATCATTTAATTAGGACTAATAGAAGATGCCCCATAGAGTGATAATTTCATAATTCGGCCGTTTTATCTGCACGGTGCCCCAGGCTTCTTATTAAAAATGGAAGAGACAGTCAATGGGACAGCCAGGCTCAGCTGGCAAACAAGCCAGGGCACTTGTATTGGGGTACAGAAAGACCACCCTCTGGGCACCTCCAGATTCCACTACCCAGCTCACTGGCAGGTAGTTGCGACGCCAACTATGGGTGCAGGTAGGTTTCATAAATGACTCAGTTACCCTGATAAACGAGGTGTTCTCCAAAGGGCATAAAGTAAGAGTGAGGAAGAGTAAGAAGACGTGAAAGACAGGAATGACAGGAAGAGTGAGAACAGGAGAGCTCGAGCGAGAAAGAGGAGATGGAGTAAGAGAGCGAGAGTGAGAGAGCGAACATCTCCCTCTTGGAACTACAGCTTCCTGGCTGAACCTGAGAACCTCTTTGCATCATCCCTTCCTTCACCCATGTTCTACTTCTTCCCATTCTGCAGCCTCATCTCTCTCCTACTCCCCTCAAACTCTAATATCATGGGTTCTTTCCCACCTGAGTCCTCTTTCTTCCTCCTGCCCTCCCTACCCCTATCTCCATGTCAAGAGAACTCATCAGTTCTCTTAAACACCCTGGCTGGTCCTACATACATGCGAGGTCAGCTTCTGGTTCTTTCTCTGTCTTCAAGATGGCCTCGTGAAAAGGGATAGTACCTCACACCTGCTCATCAGCGGTGCCTGGAGCATTTCTGCTTTCTACCCTCAGCTAAACCAACTATGGTAACACCTGCCCTATCACTTAAATGGAACAATCAAGATGGTGGTCCCCAGCCTGGCCCA
Source organism: Crocidura indochinensis (assembly GCA_004027635.1). Classification (NCBI taxonomy): domain Eukaryota; kingdom Metazoa; phylum Chordata; class Mammalia; order Eulipotyphla; family Soricidae; genus Crocidura; species Crocidura indochinensis. The sequence goes on from PVKC010008584.1 coordinate 13,829, forward strand.
TCTCCTGCCAGCATCGATTGTGCTACTCTAAACCATACTAACTACACACAATTCTCATACACACACCCCGCTTCCACACAGAGCTTTCATGCCCATCCATCACCATTAGCATCATGGGGTGATCCTGGCCAACAAGCAGGAAACTCAGAGTCCTATATTCAACACTTTGTCTCTCCCAGGACATGCTTTGCCCACTTCTGCAGACCAACACATTCATTTCCAAATCTCATCTTGGAACACACGTACTTTCTCTTGTGGCTCCTGGGCCAGGTGTCAAGCCTCACCTGCTCCAGCCTCACCTGCCGTCATGAACATTCATGGACAGAAACAAAATGATTTGCTTTGTTTTCTCCTTTACTCCCCAACACCAGGCTCCCAAGTCTCGCTAGTTTGCAAAAAGGGATTAAATGCATGGTCAGCTCAGCTCATCATGTTTTCTCCTCCTGCGCTTCTTTCTTTTCCTGTGGCAAGGTGCGCCCTTCAGAAAGGATGTCTGTGAAACGGAGCGGAGCAGGGCCAGCTCCTCTGGGGGACACACTTGTTGAGTGAGGGACTACTTAGAAACAGACTTGGTAAGCCAGTGCACTTCTCCACGAAGGTGCTAATGCATCATGATGATCTAGCAGGTTGTCGGCTGAATTTCACAGCCCTGCACACTACATTAACCTTTGCTACCGCTGATATTTATGACCTTATAAGAAAGTATTTATCAAGCTGAAAGCCAATATGCAGCGGCCTGTGTTTTAGCGGCTGCTGTTTAGAAAACCGTTATCACTCCCCTCTTCAAGCATTTTAAATCACTTGCAGATAATGCAGGGGGCCCAGCGAGTTCAGGAAGAAGGGGGAAAGGACGGGGGGAGGGAAAGAAGGGGAGAGAAAAGGAGGGGAGAGAAGAGGAAGGGAGCCTCCAGGCAGGATTGTGGAACTTGAAAGGAATTTAACCTTTCTAAGGCAAGATTTTTTTTTTAAGTTTTATCTGATTACCCCAACCCTTAAAAATTCGTGCATGTTTAGTCTTTGACCCTGAAGTTCTACTTCTGGGAATTTCTTCTGGCAAACAAATGTGATTATGGACCAAGATTAGAACAAAAAGAAATTTATCATGGAAATACTTGTCAAGGTGAAAAATAGAATACAAATTGAGGAGCAACTGATGTCCAGCTTCAGGGGAACGAGGCCAGGCCATGAGAGGCAGAGAAGGAAAATGGTTAAAATTCATGAAATAACTTGGATGCATATGCACAATATTCTTAGAACAAAAACAAACAGCATGACCAATTTCGACGTTGCAGGCTTTACAGTTTATACATTATACAGTTTATACAGGTCCGAAGACTCATGGGTTCAGGAACCACGTGACCCATGGAACAGAACATGGGTGATAATCATTTTCTAAAAGCACATTTATCTCTGGGTTCTATCCCTAACCTTCCATATGGTCTCCTGCATTTGCCAGGAGTAATTCCAGAGTACAGAGCTAGGAAATAATCCCTGAGTATTGCCTGGTATGGCCCCCAAACCTAAACAAAACCAAAAAAAAAAAAGAATCCATTTTTCACTCTAATGAATTAAGTATTCTTTTGGGGGGAGCCTTGTTTTCAAAAGCCCAGGTGGTCTTGTGGCCCAAGAGGCCCAAGCAAGGTCAAAGATAGAAACTCTGGTTTCCTTTTTCCCATTCTTGGCACAAAAATGGACTTCTGTTTCTATTGTGTTTCCTGGCCTCTAAAACAGCTCATCTAGGACCAGGGAATGGGGAGCCTCCAACCCAGATAAACACCATAGTCTGGAAGACACTGAGGTATCAGTGCAGATAAATGACTAGAGACCTTTCCCAATGGGGTGAGACACTGTGCAGAGCAGAACCCAAGTGAGAAACAGCACCCAGAGGAGGCCTCACCAGTCCACTGTGGATGCAGAGTCATGCCAGGGCAACCACTGTTGACTTTTAGCTATGCTGTAGAGCTGTGGAGAAGGCTTGAGACCCTATTGAGTGCCGCCAGCCACTCACCTCTACAGAGTCTGCTGAGTCATGACTTTCAAACTTCGTGTTCTTTGTACTTACATATGGATCTGGGGTAACTGGGTGAGTCTCTGCTCTGAAGGGCACAGAAACACAAAGGGTGGAGTGGCTAGAAAGGGTGTCTGTGAATTATCAGTGCCCTGAATTTTCCAGGATGAGAGAGAGGGGGATCCTTAGGGATTCTTCCCCCTCGACCCTAGACATGGGGCACCAGTTTCCCTCAGACACAGAAACTCAACAAAGCGAAGACAAGGGAGGGGAACCAGAATTTGAATTAGGCTCAGGCCTAGTTCTGAGGTAGGACTAAGAGGCTTTGCAATTTCCAGCATGAAAATCTCAGTATGTACCTGACACAGAGGCCCAAAGCTATACAGTGTAGCTTTTGTACATTTTGCAAAAATGTTTGATTTACTTCTTCACAGCTCAGTCTTCCTGGTGTGTGAGGAGAGGCAGGCACCAGACCTGGCAGCTAGCCTGAGTAGTCATGGCTGTCCTTGGTTGGTCAACTTGGTGCCCACAAACTCCCCCAGATGACCATCATTCTTCCATGCAAACACATCTAAATTCCATTCTGAGTGTATGTGTGGGGTATTAACTATCAGCTCTATGAAACTCTGGTATGAATAATAACCAATGTTCATGACACAGTACTCTACCCTTGACCAATATCTATGGTGCAAATGTTCTTCCCAATGACAATGTCTATGGTATAAATACTCTTCCCATTATTGACAGTGTCCATGTTGCAAATACTCTTCTCATGGTCAATGTCTATGGTACAAAAGCTCTTGCTATTAACAATGTGGTGTAAATGCTCTTCCCATGGCCAAAGTTCATGATACAAATACTCTCCCCAGGTCCAAATCCATGCTGCAAATGTTCTTCCCATTGACAATGTCCACATGGCTGATGTCCATGGTTCAACACTCCCTGTGGTACTGCTAATACCTCATTCCCATGGGCAGGAAGGAGCTGGGCCATTCTGAACAGCTCCCAAGCCTTTCCTCAGGATCATTTTCCTTCTCACTTGGGTAAGCAATCATGTCATTATTTATTGATGTTAGTGATTTCTGGTCCCTTGTTTATGGTCTGTCTTTGGTGTTCTACTGGAATTAATCTGAAGGAGCGTTCCTGGCAGCCAGGCATTCTTATTATTCTGAGCCTGCCTTCAAACCCCAGAAATTGGAGAAATTCTCACCCACTGATGACTGGCCCACACTCATCAAGGACATACAGTGTCTGCCTTCCACAGGCACAGGAAATGGGAGAAGAGAGATGAATCAGGTACAACATTCTCAAAGACTATAACTTAATGGCAAAACAAACACCCTTGTCTCAGACTTGTTGTGTGGGCATTTTCAAGCTAATGCCTTTAGAGCCATTTATGTAGGCAGTTCATAGAGTTTTGTTGGGGAATGCCCTTGGCAGAGTTGCAAGACACAAAAATTATGAAATAGAAGGGCTGGGTGAACATCCGGTTGGTGTCCTGACTCAGCTGACTTATGATCAGTGATGGGGAGTGGGAGGAAGGATTTGATAGGATCTCTAACAAATGCAATTTACCAAGGCTTCAGAATTCAATTCCAACATGGAAGAAAGGTTTCCCATCTCTTGAGCTAGTTCCTGCTTGATACCATTGGACCCAGCTCATTTTCAAAGGAAACTGAGGCCTCCAAAGCTGTTTGCTTGACTGAACCATAACAGTCAGGAGAAGAAGGCTCCTAGCACCCCCTTCCATGTAAAAACAATGTGGGCCAGCTGCTCCCATCCCTGCAAAGTCCAAAGAGGCCTGGCACCCTGGCATCCCTGCCCTGGCCCAAAATTGGATTTTTATTTTTATTCCAGAAGAAGCTGCTGGCAGCATTCTTCAACGCACGATGCTGTGTGCATTATTGTGGCATTATACTACGTAATCTCACATTTCAGGAGACTTCATAGCATCCTGGCCATGCACCAGGGGATCTAAAAGCATTTCATAAAATAGAGAAGTGCCCTTTCCCTTCAGGGTTAGTGAGGCTATGAATCTGCTCCGAATAACAAGCAGAGCTTTTTTCAGTTTAACTTAGGAAACACACATCTATGATTACCTCATGTCTACATGGTCATTATCGAAGACTCAACACCCCCCACCCCAGCAAGCCACTGGGATATTCTCAAATAAGCCTGTGAGCTCAATATCTATAGTCAAAAGGGCCATGCCAGGCTGTCCTACAGTCATGCACATACAAGATATCCCCTGAAAGATGGGACCCTAGACATCTGATTCTGTTTTTACTCTCTAATTAAACCCATTTTGAAAGGTAGTGTTGATTCCTCATTCATGTACCTTCTACTGTCTCTCTGCTGCTGAGGATGCATTCTTGGCCAACTTGCCAAGGAAGATCCTTCAATGACTTTATCATAATCACTCATGCTTCAAACCAATACATAGAGTATGTGCTTCTTGGGGTGACCATTCTGATGCTTGGGAATGCTGGGCTCCCAGGGAAAACATGCATGGCTGTTTTTTTTCCTTTGGTCAGTAACTTCTTCCACCATCCATGCCCCTGTGTCTGAGGGGGCAGCCCTGCTTTAGAAGTCAATTCATACTGGGTACTAGGATTGGTGCTCCCTGGTGGGAAAGCTTGTTTGAACCCAAAGTCTGTCTTATCTGTGAATAGCACATGAACAAACTCCCACTATGAAAATTGGTACGAGTTGCTTGCTCCATCTCATTCTGACTTATTTGTTAATTATAACTATTGTCATGTTCATTCCACTACTTTGGAAGGACATACTACTACCCAGTCCTGCTTTAATCGAAACCAAAGCTAATAGTGTTAGAGGTTTTTCAATTCTAAGAAATGTTTCCTTAAAAAAATAAGCAAGCAGTAGCTATGTGTGTGTTGGGAGGTGTTTTTATAGAATATCTCTGGCACTTGCTAACCTCTGCCATTGCATAAACATTCATTTTCTCATCAGGGTTCCATGGATAGTACAGTTGGATAGAAGAGAAAATAGACAAAATATAACTTATATACTAGATGAAAACAGGAACTATTTCATTAAAAAAATTACCCAAGAGTCCTGGAAGACCAGAAGTCCTGGAGTCCAGGAGTTTTGGAAAACCCTGAGTCCAGGGGAGAGGCAGTGAGCAGGTGAAGCTACTCTAGGGAGTAGAGAGGAGAGGAAAACTCACTAAGGTACCTACAGATTTTCTCCTCTCAGATCCACAATCTATTTGTATGCAAAAACTCCCATTAAAAGCACAGCAGTCAAGCGTCTGCAAATGAGTGAGCCCCACCAGACAATACTGAGTTTTGAAAGGGGGCTGCAAGTGTATAATGCATAGAATTTACCTAGATCAGGAGCTAAAAACCCTTTTCCACCACAGTGGGTGAACAGGCATTGTCAGGAACACTTGAATAAGCAACAGCAGCCATACACAATGTAGGAATGAAGAGGAAACTGTGTGCCAATAAAGCTTTATTGACAAATCAACCACTAGGCCAGAATGGAGCCCTGGGCCATATTTTTCCATCTTCTGGCTCAACTGCTTAGCCCTGAAGCTAAAGTACAAGAGAACAAAGAAAGGCGGGATGAGGGATATTGGCAGAGAAACACCCTTAATAGTTCTGGTCCAAGCAGACAGACACCACAGTTTCAGAACAGGTGTAGAGTCATGTCCCCAACCTGACCCTACCCTAGTTCACCGTCAAGTTTTCAAGGACCATTGAGCACCCCTCCATCTTCTCAACACCCCCACCCCCAGAGTCCTACATCCCTTTGACACTCACTACCCATGCTTCACTCCTTTCTGTGTTGACAACAGATAAACCAACCCTACACCCCAGAGACATTGCCTGACCCTCCAGGGCCTCCCAGGACTGCAACCTGCCTCCCACATGTGAGCCAATAAGAGAGGAAAGGGGGGGGAGACACACCTCCTGTCATTTCTGTACTGTCACCACCTCGGCTTTTCTTAGTCAAAAACATGGGATTTAATTTCTCCCCCTAAAAAAAGGCCAGGGAACAATCTCCTTAAATTACAGTGTTACAACAGTGAAGCAAGGATGTACAAGTCAAATAGATTAGGGTTATAATTAGCGAGTTCCTGGTAGCAAGTTTCTCTGGGAAACCCGGGCTTCCTCCACTCAGTTCCCACATAGCTTAGAGGGTTCCTCCCCTCTAGGGGCCATTGGAGGACTCAGGAGGCAGAGTGGGAAATTTTGGGGGAGTAGGGTTGCTGGGAGGAACAAGAACCTTCTGAACTGCCCCATCTCTCCAACTCTGTCTTTGCCTCATTTCTTTCTTCCAACCCAGGTATTTCCATCTTTCTCCTAATCTACAGATCTGAACGCACATGGTCTCTACATTGTAAGATCAAAGCTCTTTTAATTGTATTGCTTTCAACCATTTCTTGAATTTATTTTTTGAAACAGAAAAACACCTTTTGGTTTCCCAAATAAGTCCGCAATTCTTCTGCTGCAAATGACCTTAGTACTAATGGCCAAGTTGGTGGCAAACATATGCAACCCTCAGTTTATTGGAGAATATATTGGCCTGTGGAAGCATGTCCCACAGGCTCAGAAAGCCCATAAACCAGATTTTTGAACTCAGAGACATTCTGTTCTTAACATGAGGAATGAGACCTTGTTCTGACGTTCTGTCCTCCAGGGAACAGGTATCAGAGAGCCCATGATAGTTTTGGGGAGAGCTCCCCACCCTCTTCCCCCCAGAAGCTGGCCTGCTTCTGGCATTTTTCTAATTAGAAGCATTGGGGGGGGCATAGCTGTCACATCCAACCACAAATTTCCAAGCCTGTGTCCCAACAAGAAGCTTACTTTCCATCAAAAGCCATATCTACACAACCCCACCAGCCCCCTCTCTTCAGAGTGTCAAAGGAGGAAACTTAGAGCCCTATGATAGAGTAGGGATCACTGGATGACTCGTGTTTAATTTCTTTTTTGTTTGGGGGCCACACCTGGTGTTGCTCAGGTGTTACTCCTGGACTCATTCCTGGTAGGCACAGGGTATCACATAAGATGTTGGAGATCAAACATAGGTTGGCTACATAAAGGTAAATACCCTTCCTGTGTAAGAGAAGGGCCTGGAGAAATAGTACAGATAAGAGCTATTTGTCTTCCATGGAGCCAATCCAGGTTTAATCCTTGAGTCCCTACCTCAGATGGTCCCCCAGCCCTGCTATAGTGCTCCCTGAGCACAAAGAGAGGAGTAATTTCTGAACACTGCTGTGTGCAGCCACAAAACAAACAAATAACAAAAACAACAACAAACATGAGCAGCTCAAACAAAGGAACAACATAAACCAACAAAACAAAGTAGGAGAGAGGGATAGGCTGGCGTGCTTATGTGAAGTCGACAACCTGGATTGACAGGACAGTCATTGAGTGAGTTTCATAGTTTTATTCCTATTTAGAGTTTTGTTTTTATTTAGAGCCTCTCCATGGTTGAGCCCCACCCTGTTCTCTAGCTCTACCTTGTCACACTGAAATATCCAAGGTCTCTTTTATAAGCACGGTTTCCCTCGAAAGGCACAAAGTTCTCATTTATTAAAAAAACAAAGTTTCCACAGCTGGATTAACAGTTATAAACTAAAAGTCTGGGTAGCTGGCAGAAATGAATGAAATCAGGAGGACATATAGAATCCAAATTTAGTCATAAATACCCAAGTATCCTCTTGAAAATGGGCAAAAGGGGTGTGTGAGAATTCGGCAAAGCAAGATGTCAGTGTGGGCATGACACAGTCCACTTCCTTTGAACTAGACCCTAAGCCTGTCCTCTTCATGACCATCAGCTCCCCTATCCTCTGGCCTATGGTTTTATCTCTCCTAAGTGAATGAGAAAAATCACACATACACTATTTCCCTTCCTCTACGACTCTATAAATCAGCCTATTTCAAAAACATATGTTAACTTGCTTGGACCTCAAAAGAATATGAGTTCTTGGCCCCTTAAGTCAGTGATTTCCACACAGCCGTACCAGAGCAGGCTGGATTTAATTTAATCCAGAGCAGTCTGGATTCATGAACTCTCTGGATCCCTCCAACTTTTGTGTCACAGGAGATTGCCGGGATCATGCTGGCTCCTCACTTCCCTGAGCATGTCTGCTTCCTCATGCACCTAGAATCCATTAGGTCCCAGAATTCTCATGATACTCTCAACACCTATGGAAGGCCTGTCACAGCCAGAGCCAACACAATGACTAGCACAAGAATGATTGTGATACTGTTCACCAAACAGATGAGTGCTGGCTTCTGAGCTCACTTAAAAGCACACAAACAAGAGTCATACAACTACCTATGGGGAGACTGAGAACTAAGTCAAAGAGAAATTAGAGTCTTCAAATGCTGGAGCACAGCCTTGTCCAGCTCCCAGGGAGCCCAGAGCCTCTACAGCTTCTCCAGGTGTATTGCTCAAAGGCAAAATTCTTGCTCCAGTCTATGGGCTGCTTAGTCATCCTGAGTGGGCAAGATTGGTTGCCAGGGGTTCCAGGGAAGGAAGAGAAAATAGAAAGAGGTCAAGAGGCAATTTTTTTTATGACTTACAATAAGACCCCCTTGGGAGATGGGAGCTTCAATGCTGAGTATCTGGGCTCGCTCTTCCTTTAGCAAAAATAGCACGTATCCAGACCTTAATCACCAAAGTTTGCTCATACACGTATTGAACAAGTCTTTTGGGCATCACATTTGGCACTGATTGGGGAATCTCTTGTCACAGTGCTTAGTGGTTACTCCTAGTGCTCAGGGGAATCATGTAGTGCCAAGGTTCAAAGCTAGAGCCTGTGCATGCCAGACTTGTATTGAGCAATCTTCCGGGTCTAACCTTGCCTGGCTGTAACCTATGAGGTCAAGCTCATCCCAACCAGCTTCACTCAGATGCGAGTGATTGAAAATTTTGGGCTGGCAAATCATTCACCACCAGGATGACTTTTTAATCTACACCCATAATTGAGTCTTAGTTGTACTGTCAACATAAATAAAAAAAGAAACTTCTTAATTTGGAGGGTGACTTCTAAAAAGAAAAAAAAACTAAGAAAGAAGGCAAGAGAGACAGCGGCCAAGCACAATGTGGCCAGAACATAATAGAAGGGATGGAGTGGCCTTTGGTTATGGAGGGAGATGGGGGTAAAGAATTGGGAGGTGCCACGTCATAAATAACCAGCCGGAAGTAGGTACCACCATGAACATCAGCAGCATGTTTAGAGTCAGTTAAACAAAGAGAAGATGCTGAGATGCATCCCCTGGGCTGGCCTTGGAAGTGAGGTCATGGGTAAAAGACTCAGGATGCCTTCCCCAAGCCCTATTTTCAGATGGTCAGGAAATCTGGAGACCCGGTACTGGAGGGGGTAATTGTGGAAGGAGGAGGACACTTCCCATGGTGTCTCTTTCCTCATCCCGAGTTCAGGCATGGAAGCCTTGTTCTGCTCCCATCAGCCCCAGAGCTGGTATGGTGGGGGGGGGGTTTCCACAGACAGCAGAAGAGTTAAAAATAGAAGTTAAGTTGCCATTGGAGATACACGGAGAATTTACCACTTGCAAAAATCTCTAATTATAATATGTCAAGAGGAAAAGACCTTGTCAAGCTCCGGAGCTCCCAGAATGCAGGAATGGCTCTGCCAGTGTGAGCAGGGCTGTGTGGGGTGTCCCCCCAGGAAATCTGCACATAGCAGGCTGACCTCAGGGTGTAAGAAATGGGGTGGGGAGCGGCTGAGGTTTGCTGCTCCCCCTAACTCTGTTGGGGAACTTCATGCATCCTGGGTGGGTCCCTTTCACAGATCCTGTGCTGGGTGTTAAGTCGTGGGCATGGATTAGCTGTTCTTGGAGCAGGCCAGATGGAGAGGAGTTTTCTCCTATCCCAAACCACTTGGCTTCCCAGAGTGATGAGGCCCTTGCTAGGGTCCTCACACCCTCCCCACCACAATCCAGCCTGCTCTTCTGCTTGCTTCCTAATCCCCCTCAGGTTCCCCCTTCATCTCTCTTTTGAATTAAAGAAAAGATGTGCATTGACCATTTTCAGAAACTTTCACACCTCCATGTTCCTCAATGCTGAGTTCTCTTTCCTACTTTTTACAATGTTCGCTTTCTGGTTGTTTCAACTTGAAACTTCCTTTGCTGAATGTCTGGAATTATCTTCCTCCAGGAAAATTCCAGCCCTTTACAAAATCTACCAGACCCATGAATAGGATCTGCTTGGTCACCTTCACTCCAAATTCTTTTCACATGTTCTGGACCTCACTGACAAGCTCAGTGATAAGCCAGTCTGACCTTGGGTTTCCTCTGCCCCCCTAAGTCCTGATTTCTCTCCAGTGAGCATCACCCCCAACTTCCTCTCCTTGCCTTTAACCCCCTGTGACTCCTGCCTATTCCTAGACCAGAGATCACAATTGGTGTCACCCTTTCTTTTTTATGAGAGACACATTCACTCTTTTTCATGAAGAAACATATGAGAAATGAACCCCATCTGCTGGGTTCAACCTTGTCACTGCCCACAAACACTGGGCCCTGTCAGGGCTGAGTCAACCTTGTGAGTGAAAGAGTGAGTCAACAGTGAGTCTGAGTATCACTGGGCTGAACTTTCTACATAGACCTACCCAGAGCCATGCAGATCTAGAACCACCACAGCCAGGATTACCTGCAATCCAGCAGGCCAAGTGCACATGCCCTTCTTTGAGAGATGAAGAAACTCAGACCACAACATCAACATGGTGAGAAGGACCTAATTGCAAATGGCCAATAAGAGGTGCTCAGACCACCAGAGTCTCACACAGTGGCACTAGATTCAGCAGTGGAAAGAACTGAAATGTGGGAACCTGCTCCCCTTAAACAATTCTGTAGCTTCCAAGAAGCCAGACCTGGAAGTCCATAAGCTTACAGGACTATTGCTTTTGTTGCAGGCCCATGCCCTGCAGTACTCAGGGCTTACTCCTGGCAGAGCTCATGGATGAGAGGGGATGCTGAGGGATTGAACCTGGGTTGGCAGCATACTTGCAAGGCAAGCGCCCTACCCATAGCCATCTCTTGTCAGCCCTCAAACCCCATTTTTTAGAAAATATCTACAAAAAGCAAGCTCAAGATTAAAAACAGGCCAATCCATTCCAGCAGAGCTGTAAGAGGGAGTCCTGGAGGGCACTGGCTTGCTGAGGATGAGGCTTTCCATTTTGGGGGGTCAAGCACATATACTAGCACTAGATCAGGCAATAGTACCACTGAATTGTCAGTATTCCTACAGCTGCCAAAGCATGCACTAAAGTGGTCTTAAACTGCTGTGGGTGTATTTTACCATGATGAAAAGCAGAGCTAAAGGTAACAGAAAAATTAGAATTTATATTATTCAAGGCTAGAGATATACCCTAGAAGGGTAAAGCACTTGCCCTGCATGTAACCAAGCTCAGTTTGATCTGCAGAACTGAATAAAGTTCTCCCAAGTACCTCTAAGAGTGGTCTCTGAGCACAGAGCCAAGAGAAGAAATCTCTAGGCATCCCCAGCCCCAATATATTTCTATGTTCCAGGCAGCAAAGTTAGTCTATGGTTCCTCTCAGAAAGAAGCAATAAATCAAGAAGCTCCTTCATTTACTCACATATTATAGGGATTTCTGGAGGTCTCAGGTGGGAGAACAAGGCAGGACTATGAGTTGCTGGAGACTAGTGGTTCGGCATGCATGTGGTTATAAGAAATTTTGCCAAACAAGGTATCTCACATGTAATGTTCATCTCAGAACTGCTTCCAATTGTGTCCCATGAGCAAATGGGGCATCAGTCAGTAAGAATCTTTGTTTCAGGTTCGTCTTTGAGGTGGAGATAATGAAGTGCTGCTAGATTTGAGGAAACTTCACCCATTCCCAGGAAATGAAACAGGCACAGAAATGGAACAAGGAATTTGCTATCTATCACCTTCGACACACAAAATGTCGAAGGCCAGCAAAATGTCATCTGGCTATCTGGTTCCAGCAAAGAAGAAGCCAAGGCTTCTCCTTCCCACCCACTTGCTTTGTGAGGAAAAGGGAAAAAATATAAAGACACACAAAAGCAAAGGTTCCTCTCAGTTTCTGGTGACTGCATTTGGGGCATAGTTGCCAAGGGTCACAGGGTGGGTGTGGGAGGCAAGAGAAATGCTTCACATTAGGACAGACTGTGCCTCATATATGTGCTCAGGACTGCAGCTCCAGTTCCTCCCACAAGGAAAATGAGTAGAGTTCAGGTATCCGAATCCCACCAGCTTTGCAAAGCTGTGCTCTGGAAAATGACTGGGGATATAAAAGGCACAAGAACAGGGTGAGAGGACAGCTGGACATGCCCCTTTGAAGGACACTGCAGACAAGGACAAATGGGGTCTGAATTAGTCCTGGTGAAGCATGCATGGAAGTGAGCAACTTGTCAAATGGGTTTGACACTGACCAGCTCTCCCAGGATACAACCAAAGAGTGAGTCCCAACCCTCATAGGTGGGAAGACAGAGAGTGCCTTGCTATTCCCAGAAGAGTTTTCCCCCACCCTTTTTGTAACTTGGTTTTTAGGCCATGGGTTACTCCTGGCTATGCGCTCAAAAATCGCTCCTGGCTTAGGGGACCATATGGGACACCAGGGGGGTCAAACCACGGTTCATTCTAGGTCAGCCATGTGCAAGGCAAATGCCCTACAGTTGCACCACTGCTCTGGCCCCAGAGTTTCCCCCTAACCCTAACAAGTATCTGCTATCATGCCCTAGCGGGGGGTCCCTGTTCCCCAGCACACACTGTCATCATTCATTCTGCAGCCAGGACCCTTCCACTCCAGTGCACCCTGCTTTCTTTGCCCATCCAAGGACCCTCTTGGCTCCCTTCTCCCTGCCCCAGGGTGGGGCACCCACTTACTGTGGCGGTGCCCGACACGGTCTGTGCGCCAGTGTCCCCTGCGCTTGACTCCGAGTGTGACTGGCTGGGCGGGTACAGGTTCAACGTGTGCTCGGGGACGGTGGTCTGGCCCGTGTACTCGGGTGCTGGGTGCGGGTGGGGGGCCGTGTATTCCGCGGGGATGCCATTCTGGGGAGGGGCGAACTGGGCCGAGGCGTAAGGCTGAGCCATGGTTTCCGGGGCGGTTGCTGCCTCCTGATTACCCTACAGAAAGGGAGAGAGCAAGAGCATGAATGGACCTGGTCACAAAGTTCTTCCTTTCATCCCCATAATTTCCCCCACCCCAATCAAGCACCCCCAGGCACACCACAATTGTTACTGTTCCCCAACACTTGGTAGGTTCCAGTACCACCCCAAAACCCCCAAGGCTAATAATCTCCAGCTATACCCCTGGAGCCCATCAGGGAAGCAGGTCATTGGAATACCTGACCCTGGCTGGCTGCCAGCCCTTGTCCCTCTCATTGTAGGATGCAGCGCTGTAGGAAGGTGAGTTTTGGGGGCATGCCCCTCCTCATTTCCTTCTCATCTGGGAACTGTGGGCAGGAAGCTGTCTCCTGTGGCAATTATGGCTGGGTTTGATACTTCAAATGCCAAGGGAGATGACTGCATGCATGTGTTCTTAAGAGGAGAAAGCAAGTGTCTCCGCATTTGAATTTAATCAAAGTTTTAAGGACTCAGTTCCCAGAATGGGTGATGTGGGGCTGCTCTGAATGGCTGTAGTGTGTGATGTGTGTGAGTATGAACGTGCCCATGTGTGTTTATGTGGGTTTTATCCCAGTGCCAAAAGACGGCAATGGCCACTGGAAACTTGGAACCTAATTTGGGCAATGATGACTTTGGCTGCTTTATGCATCTGAAGAGAGTCCCTGCTGCATTTCTGCACCGAACACCCCATCTCATCAACCACTGACCACTTCCCGACCATCCTCCCCGGCCTCCTTTTTCTTTTTTTTTATAAGCACACAGGGTGACATAACAGCTCGGCCTTCAGATGGAGGCAAAACATTCAGTGTGATAATTACAGTCAAGTCCAAAGAATTTTTGTTAAAGCTAAATTCAAATGCTTCCATTTCAGGCAACAGCCATCTCAACTCCACCCCCGGAACAACTAAACCCCCAACACACACACACACACACACACACACACACACACACACAC
>PVKC010008585.1:0-13891 GCA_004027635.1 Crocidura indochinensis
CCAACTTCAAACTGTAATATAAAGCAGTGGTCATTAAAACAGCATCACATTGGAATAAGGATAGACCCTCAGATCAATGGAATAGACCTGAACATTCAGAGATGGACCTAAATGTTTATGATCAATTATTTTTTGATAAAGGAGCAAGAAATACAAAGTGAAGCAAGGAAAGCCTGTTCAACAAGTGGTATTGGAAAAACTCATCAACCACAAGGAAAAAAAAATGAAGTCAGACCTCCTTAACATCATGTACAGAGGTCAAATCAAAATGGGTTAAAGACCTTGATATTTTACCTGAAACCATAATGTACATGGAGGAAAATATAGGTAGAACACTCAATGCCATTGAAGCTAAAGGCATCTTCGACCACTGGTCAAGCAAGTGGAAGCAAAGATTTTTTTAAAAAATGGGGCTACATTAAACTGAGATGACTCACCACTTCAAAGTATAGTGGCTTGGGTACAAAGACTACCCACAGATTGGGAGAAGCTATTCTGATAATGTAATTTAATATTTAAGATGTACAAGGAACTTATGGAACTTTGCAAGAAAAACACATTTAACCACATCAAAATATGGGGAGAAGAAATGAAAAGACATTTTTTCAAAGAAGACATACAAATAGACAAAAGACATTAAAAAATGCTCCACATCACTAATTATCAGGGAGATGAGCTTAAAACAACTATGAGGTATCATCTCACACCCCAGAGACTGGCACACATCACAAAGAACAAGAACAATCATTGCTGGAGTGGAGAAAGGTACTCTTGTTCATTCACTGCTTGTGGGAATGCAGATTGGTTCAGCCCCTTTGGAAAAATAATATGGATATTCCTCCAACAAATAGGAATCGTGCTCCCATATGATACAACAATACCACTCTACACTCCTATGTTCATTATAGCACCATGTACAATAGCCAGAATCTAGAAACAACCTAGGTGTCTAACATCAGATGAATGACTAAAGAAACTGATATATCTACACAATGGAATACTCTATAGCCATCAGGAAAATTTAAGTAATGAAATTTGCTTTTACATGGATGGATATGGAGATCATTATACTGAGGAAATGAGTCAGAGGAAAAGGGATAGACATAGAATAATCTCACTCATTTGTGGGATATATAAAAATGTCAGTATGGTAATAATAGCCATGCTTCATAAAACTGTTACTGAAAGGTCAGTTTACCTCCTTTTAGCACCCAGTTCTTTTCCAGAATAATTATTTCCAACTATTACTCTCATAGCAGTCCCTTCTCTGTCCAAACAGCACCCCAGTCTCTCATTTCTATTGATTTTGCTACTATTATCAATACAATTATGTAAAAATTCAGCAGATTTGAAGACTTATTGTGAATTTATTTTGCTGCTTCCTTGTACTAGTCTAGAACCATTGTAGTATTTCCATAATTGGTGATTTTATTGAAGGTCCATCCATTCCCTTCCTATTGTTCATTAGTGATATTTCCCATTACTTTACTCTTCAAAAAAATTTTTTTTTACTCTTCTAAATTTTATGTTGGATTTAAATACCAAACGTTGAATTGAAAACCATTCTTGACACTGGGCAATGTTGAATTCAAGGAATTCTTTCTGGGCCCCATGTATTTTGAGTGTACCTTAATTAGAGCAGAGAAGCTCTTCATAACTGTATAAATGCACCATTTTTTTTCTTGTGAACACTCCTGATTTGGCACATCATAATTTATTCCACTCTTCCACAATGAAAATATCCTCTCTTCTTGCTGGCCAAACCAATATGCCTAGTTCAGTTGTAAAACGGTTAGGGACATTCTTATTGTGTGAGTGTGAACATGTGCATATAATAGATGTGAGAATTATTTTAATTTGATTTTGTCACTGTCTGGACGTTTTAACAATTACCATGGTTTTGAAGACTGGTTTTGTCAGGCTAAAAATGATTATAGAAAATTATAGAAACAGAATTATAGAAGTCCATTGCTCTGAGATTTCATTTAATGTAATAATATACTTACTTGAGTAATATTTTATTGTTTGTTCTCCCTAAAGCAAAATTTATAATGATTTTGTGAAAGGGATTTAGATCATCTTGATAAGCAAACCTTTGCTTATGTGCTTTTTAATTACCTAGATCAGTTTTTCCTTGGTTTTACCTCATCTTAAAAATTTTCAGAGGTGGTGCCAGGATTCCTTAGGGGCACCATGTTTCTTGCTAGACAAACAAAAAAAATACTATAAATTTGTTCTGAGGAATTATAAAAAAATATCAAAAGTGTAATCTTTTGGTCTCCAGATCAGTTGCATGCTGTCTCCCATTCCTAAAACCAAGATTTTACATTAGAGTGAAACTTCATAATGCTAAGAACTTGATATACATAATTTCTGTTTAGAAGACTTGGCCCCAAAATTAACTTCTTAAACAATTTGTGATTTTGAGACATTATGCATTTACCTGTGTATTTCTTAACATTCTTACTCAGTTAATGACACAGACCATTCTTCTAAGAGAAATGCTATGTTATTAAACTTATTTTTTCTTTTTTAAATAACTTTTATTGTCACCAATGTGAATTACAAGTCTTTCATAGTAATGTTTAAGGTACATAGTGACAGTGAATTAGGACCATTCCTACCACCATTGTTGTCCTTCCTCCACATCTATTTTTAGTTGCATCACATACCACTCCATATGCCATATCCCATATGGGGAATCGAACCAAGGTTTGTCCTGGGTCAGCCCCATGCAAAGCAAAGGTTCTACCTCTGTGCTACCACTCTAGCCCACAGATAAAAAAAATACATTAAAACTGAGAGAAAAACTTGCAAAAGGCCAATAAATAAGCAAAACTTTAAATCCTTAGTCCTGACTAAATATATATCCTGCTCTTTCAGCAACATATTTGGTATACTCTATTTTCTGACTAAATTTTTTAAAAAAAATACACGTTCACTCTTGGTCTCAATGATACATTTTCTGGTTGCTCTTCTTTTTAGGAAAATGCCTAAAAACCGATAAAAGCCTAAGATTGGTTATTATGTGACCCAATACTAACTCTTACAATTCTTTTTTTTTTTTTTTAAGTGAAACCAGGTTTTATTTGAGAGTAATGAGGAAGAGGAGGAAGAAGATAAGAAAGGAAGTAATGCTCTTCTCTCCTCTCTGCTGAGCCGATCTACGGACCAGGACCCCCACTGGTAAGATGGTCTCACTCGACCCACGTGGGACCAATTGAGCCGTGTGATTGGGGATCCCAGAAACATAAAGACCACCACCGGCCATGCTTCTGCCTCTTCTCTCCTCCTCTCTGCTAAGCCGATCTACTGACTGTAACCTCTCCAGGCCCCGTACCCAAAAAGCGAGGCCGCTCCGATTCACTCCGCCGCTGTGCCTACTTTGAAACCCCTGAATTCCATACCAGCAAGGGGACTTAGGTGAATTCTGTTTATGGGTGATCGTCCTCCCACTGTAACTTTACCTTGTCCTCTCTCTTTGCATCTTTGTTCTCATAATTAAAAATAAAAATTAAAAAAAAAGAAAGGAAGTAACACACTCAAGAGGCTTCTTCACCAAAAGTGGAGAGTGCATATATACATATATACAATCCAGCATGAAAGTAGAACTCAAGAAGGGAGATAGATGCAGGCAACATGTGCATGGCTCAAGGAGTACATGTGCTCCTCTTATACTTCTTAACACTTTTCACAGTATCACCTACTTGGAGAGGGAGGAAGAAGGAGGCAAGCATGTGCTATATTTGTCTTCATATTTCTAGACCTTTTTACACCAGAGAAATTGACTTGGGTGTTGAGATAAAGACTGAACTTGGCCCCATCACTCTTACCAAGAGTGTAGCCAGTAAAAATTCCTTAGAAAATTTTCTGTAGAGTTAAACATTATACAACCAATACATTCTTGTCAGCAAGAACAAGAATGTTACATATAAAGAAACAAAGAAATAAAATAGAAAATGACTCATGAATATAAGCTCTTTGACTCAGAGAACAGAACTGAGTTTATTAAGCAAGACAGACTAGGGAGGAGTGCTGGTGGGAGAGATAAAAAAGACTAATAGTAAATAAAAATAGTGGAGAGTTCTTGATTCTTGGGTGATGGTGGAAGTTCAGTACCTTTGTACAACAAAAGTTAACAGAAATAAACTTTAAAACAGGTCACTTTGGGACTGGAGCAATTGATAGCTCAGCAGTATGGCATTTGCCTTGCACACGGCTAACCCAGGATGGATCTCGTTTCGATCCCCGACATTCCATTATGGTCCCCCAAGCCAGGAGCGAATTTTTTGAGGGGGACACACCCAGTAGTGTCAAGGGTTACTCCTGACTCTACGCTCAGAAATCGCTCCTGGCAGGCTCAGGGAACTATATGGGATGCCGGGATTTGAACCATCGCCCTTCTGCATGCAAGGTAAACGCCCTACCTTCATGCTATCTCTCCGGCCCCAAGGAGCTATTTTTGAGCATATAGCCAGGAGTAAACCCTGAGCCCTGTGCATCATCGGGTGTGGCCCAAAAACCAAAATCAAAACCAAAACCAAAACAAACCAACAAAACCAGCACCCCCCAAAGAAACCCCCAAAACATGTCATCTCAAGAATGCGGAAATATTAAGGAACAACAAAAAATAAATTATTAAGGACAACTTAATCAAACCTTTCACTTTATTAAAATCTTTCCTATTCTTGCCACAATCTTTGTATATAGTATTAGCCAATCTGTTTTCTTCAGTTTCCTGATCTGGCAGTAATGTAAGAAATAATTTTGCGGGGCCGGGCAGTGGCGCTAGAGGTAAGGTGCCTGCCTTGCCTGTGCTAGCCTTGGAAGGACCGCGGTTCGATCCCCCGGTGTCTCATATGGTCCCCCAAGCCAGGAGCAACTTCTGAGCACATAGCCAGGAGGATCCCCTGAGCATCACCGGGTGTGGCCCAAAAACCAAAAAAAAAAAAAAAAAAAAAAGAAATAATTTTGCGCAGGGGCAATTCTAGTATATGTGCTGCCGAAGCGAGCACTGTAAGGAATAGTTTTGCTACAAGACTATATGCCTTTTACTAAAATCCACTAAGCATGAACAACCTGCACTGCTTTCCAGACCTTTAATTTGTTAACAACAAATTCTAATTAGGCATGTACATACCACAGGTACAATTCCTGGAATTGAGTGTAATTATCTACTTAATAGACAAGGACTTGCCATTGGACTTGTTCAGAAGAGCTTAAAACAACTGATCAGGTAGGTTCCTTTCAGGGAACCAGTCGGGGCAATGTCCTACACTTCATTTTGTATTCAAGGCAGAGCTTCCTTTCCAGTCCTTCCACACGTCCCTCAACCCAATTTTTATCAAATAAATGTTGTCTAGAAAAGAAATCTGGTCTCATGTAAACTTGTATTTCTCAACAGCCAAATAATCTGGGTTTTCCTAACCACTCAGTTATAATATGAGAACTTCAATAGGGTTTATCTTGCATAAAGCATACCAATAATCAACTTAGTTATGATTCAAAGTCAGTTGAAAATTAAATAATTTTTTTCATTTAACAATTTCCATGTAATGCCCCAAGAAATAAGCTACAAAAATATTGAGCTATATGCAGATAGTATCGAAAGGGGGAAAATGGCCTTTCATTTTCTAGGTTTCTCTGACATTTCTTTTCTTCATTCAAACAGAAAGAGGAATATAGAGAGTACAACAGAACTATGAGATGTTTTCTGAGTTATCCCTGCTTTATTGATCTCTACATAGCTACCTCAATATCCTACAGGAAAGAAAAGGATCTGAGAATTAGAACTGTTTATTCTAATTCTTCTGTTTATTCTAGAACGGTTTATTTTAATTCTCAGCTTAACACCGAGACTTCATCTTCCAAACTCTAAGGGAACCTATTTTTTCTGGCTTCCAAAGACCCTTTTAAATCCTACTTTCAAGTCACCAGATGAAAAAAAAAAACCAAACAAATTTGGTATTCTGTTTTCTGGGTCTTCCTTGATGAAAGCACACACATCTTATTTTAAATTAAATTGCAATGGTGAGTCATAATATTACCTATACTTCCTTAGTGAGCTCTACTTCCTTAATTCTGTGGTTCCAAAGGAGATAACTTAGTTTCTGTGTGGTGAAATAGATTCCTGTCTGATTTCATCACACTTTCAATAGACTTAAAGAAGGACTTTTGACCTATTCCATTTTGGCTTATTTTTTCTTTGATGCTTTCTGATTTATTAACCACTAAGAGATCACTGGGAACCTTAGAGCTCTTCTTATGACAAAATCACAAGGTGCTTTTTATATCACACAAAGCTTATGTTTCTCTGATGAACCACGCTGTCAAATCAGATTCTGTGGAAGGACATAGTTGTAAGACAAAGTAATGCTATAGCCTATCTGAAGGCATATGACTGCACAGTGAACTCTCACTCACTCCTACTTTTGCAGTTTGTCAGGTCATTAGTGCTTACTGCAGGGGGGAGGCATTATTTATCACCAGATTATGGATTGCTGTGGTCATATTCTCACTTTCCAATTCTTTTCATTTATCCCTTCTGGTTTTAACATTATCTATCACTTTCTTTTATATATACCTCAGGAAGCAAAGGTTGTTTCCTCATTTTGTTTTTCTATTTCTAGGAGCAGAACTGAAAAGAATGGATAAAAAGCTGAATCCAAATCGATGTACGATTGCAGTGAATGTAAAATTGATGGATCAATGATCAAATGAAATTAATAACCATATAATGTGACCTGAGGACAAATGCTGCTTGGTATATTTTCTTTTCTTTTGTTTTTTCTGGTGGTGTATGTGAACTACAGCTGGCAGTGCTCTGATCAGAAATTACTCCTGGCAGTCTCTAGGCACCCTATAAAATATTGAGGTTTGAACCTGGGTTATCCATGTGCAAGACAAAAACCCTACCTGCTGTGCTACCACCCTGAACTATTTAAAATACTTTGTAATGACTAGGACATACAATCATAAAAATGAAGATTTTTACAACTATAAAATAATTGAAGTAAGTTGTCAAAGCAATTCTTGAAGATGAGGATGACTCTGATTTTGGAATGAACTCTGATAGTTTGGAATCAGTGACATTATACTTAAAATTTGATCACTAAGAATTTCTCACCGTTAGAATTTTCCCCAACTCTCTACTTCCTTGTTTTCTAGATTTGCAGGGATAGATAGCAGAAGGAAACTATTTGCCTAGAAAGGCAACAGGGCAAATGCGAAGCTGTCTGATTCTTTACAATAAAAAGGTGAATCCAAAAAAATTAAGGAGAATGCCACTCTGTAAAGGCAAGGAAACATTTTTAAGCCCATTACATTCGATGCTATGTAGCTAACATCCAGTTGTCTACTTATCTTCAGGCAGCATAATACAAGGAAAATATTAGATACAGAAGTACTTTAAATACAAGTCAGAGAATAATATTTAGCATAGTCTATTTTCATGTAAAAGGGAAGAGGCATATTCAGTTTTAGCTTCTATATTTCTTCTGTCCAACTGATCTACATAATATCAGTACCTTAGAGAATAACATGTTCAGAATTGGTTAGTCATAGGGAATGAATAAAATGGC
Organism: Crocidura indochinensis; assembly: GCA_004027635.1. Taxonomy (NCBI): domain Eukaryota; kingdom Metazoa; phylum Chordata; class Mammalia; order Eulipotyphla; family Soricidae; genus Crocidura; species Crocidura indochinensis. Next base: position 7,581 of record PVKC010008585.1, read on the forward strand.
AACTTGATGGCAAGAGTATTTAAGTGAAATGAGTGAAAAAGTCCACTAAGATAATAATTAGGTTCCCTGTCCTCATTTTTGACAATCTATCCCTAACTAGTTTTATATTGTTTTGAATAAGTTGCATATTACACATCCTATAATGCCTTAGCTGAGAAGTAATTTGCTTTATTCTAATTTTGTGCTGCATTGTATTATTTTTGGTATTATTGTTTGTAAGATACCATGGAAATAATTTAGTTGGTAAAATATGTATATTCATATAAACCTTTATAAAATAAAATACATAAATAAGCAAAATAATAAAAATAAAAATTAACTCATATCCCAGACTAGCCCCGCTTTGGGGCCAGAGGGATAGAATGGAGGTGGGCATTTGTCTTGCATGCAGAAGGACAGTGGTTCGAGTCCTGGCATCCCATAGGGTCCCCAGAGCCTTCCAGGAGTGATTTCTGAGTTTAGAGTCAGGAGTGACCCCTGAGTGCTGCCAGGTATGACCCCCCATCCCCAAAATAACATTTATATGCCTTATTTAAGAGCACGGATAATTCTATGTAAATGGATAATTCTGACCTGCAACTATAATTTATCTTTAAATATTTAGGGATATGGGGCTGGAGAGATAGTATGGAGGTAAAGCGTTTGCCTTGCATGCAGAAGGATGGTGGTTCGAATCCCGGCATCCCATATGGTCCCTGAGTACTGCCAGGTGTGACATCCCCCAAAAAACCAAAAACCAAACCAAACCAAAACAAAGCAAAACATTTAGGGATAAATGTTTCATAAGAAATATTTCAGGACTTAGTTGAACCATATTGATATTTAGGGAAGTTACTATTATTTGTATGGAATGGTTTGTGATATGTGTGTTTTAATTTCTACAATTTACTGGGATATGTGTAGGTTACATATTATAAAACAGGATATAGTTCCTGGAGGATGCCAACATTCACCCACTAACAGACCTGCTAAGAACCAGCTGTAACATGCTCTTCAGTGTGGTGTGGAGGCTAAATTAAAGTTAATACCCAAAATAGTGCCTTACTTAAATCTATTCTATTTAAAACTTATATACAAAAATGATGAGATCTATATTAGTTGCGAGTTAATGTTTGCTAACTAAATATGATCAAATCACCATAGCTACTTAGTAAAGAATAAATCTGGTATAACCAGGTACTTTTTGCTACAGCCAGAAAAAGGGACATTGAGAGAAGCCAGCATCGGAGTAGCAGTTGGAGCATTAATGTCAGTGCTAGATAGTTTGGGTTTTAGTCATAGTACTGTTCTTCTCTTCATTTGACTGGTCACTTATCAGCGCCAGGCTAGAGTTTCCATTTCTGCAAAATGAAGAAAATATCTTGAGCCTGAGAGATGGTTGTGGGGTTTGTAGAATCCAGATTTAAGTTAGTGTACATGAAGATCAAGGTCAAGCATTTGAACTTGAAGAAGACATGCTTTTCAGACATATCTATGATTAGCATAATGGTGGGTATTTGTTTCACTAAAGGGCCTAGTAAAACAAAGTAGGCATATCTTTTTACTTTTTATATATTTAAACATAATTAATTAATTTATTTATTTTTGTGGTTTTTGGGTCACACCCGGCAATGCTCAGGGGCTACTCCTGGTTCTACACTCAGAAATCGCCCCTGGCAGGCTTGGGGGACCACACCACACTAGGAACCACCGTCCTTCTGCATGCAAGTCAAACGCCTTACCTCCATGCTATCTCTCCGGCCCCAATAATTATGTCAATAGATAGATTAACATCGTGGTTACAAAATTGCTCACGATTGAGTTTCAGTCCTACGATTGAAATGACCCTTCACCAATGCACATCAATGTCCCTCCGAGAGCCCCATCCCCTGCCTGCCTCTGGGGCAGACATTTTACTTCTCTCTCTAACTTCCTTTTTATCTCTTTGAGACACTTGTTTCACTGTTAACTAAGGGTACCATGCATATCACTTTTAGCAACCAGTTCTTGTCCAGAATGATCAGTTCCAACTAGCATTGTCAGAATGGACACTTCTCTCTACCCTAGCTACACTGTTCCACTATTTGTGGCAAGCTTCCTACATGAAGCTCCTGACCCTCATCTCTATTGTTTCTAGATATTATTATCATACTATTTTTAATTGTATTTCACAAATGAGTGAGATTATTTCATGTTCACCCTTCTCCTTTTGACTCATTTCATTCAGTAGAATACTCTCGATATCCATCCACCTATAAGTGGACTTCATGACTTAATTTTTTCTAAAAACTTCACAGTATTCCATTGCATAGATGGATCACTGTTTCTTTTTTTTTGTTTGTTTTTGTTTTTGTTTTTGGGCCACACCCGGTGACGCTCAGGGGTTACTCCTGGCTATTTGCTCAGAAGTCGCTCCTGGCAGGCACGGGGGACCATATGGGGAACCGGGGAATCGAACCGTGGTCCGCAGGCAAGGCAGGCACCTTACCTGCAGCGCCACCGCCCGGCCCCCTGCATCACTGTTTCTTTAGCCACTCTTCTGTTCTTAAGCACTTGGGTTATTTCCAGATTCTGGTTATTGTTAATAGTGCTGTGATGAACATAGGAATACAGAGGGTTATTATGCATGGTGTTTTGGGGTTACTAGGCTATATCCCAAGGAATGATATTACTGGAACATATGGAGCTCAATTTATAATTCTTTTCAGGAATATCCACATTGAGGGATATCCCTTCTAATGATGTTCACTAGACTTCAAAAGACTGGGCCTCAGTTGTTAGGAAAGCAGATGTTTATTATTAATATTTTATACTTCACTTGGAATGCATGCTTAGTAATATTTTTAGTAGCTTTACAGAATTAAAATTTTGAGGAAGTCATATAAGAGAAATTTTATGCCCTGAGTATTGAGAAGCATACTCTTAATCTTAAGGAATAAATTCCCAAGTGACACCACATATCATCTTTATTTCTTGATATAATATTCAGGAAATTGCATCAAATGGGGGAGTTCAAATTAGTTTGAGATGACTTACATTGATTTGGCCAATGCCGGAAGAAATGACAATTAATATTACAGACTCATGGAAAACTGTTTAGGTGTAACTTAATCTGCTTCTGTCATTAAAATCATAGAGGTCATAAGACAAATCATAAGACAGAAAAAAGAGACCCACAAGAAAAAAATAGGCAAAATAAAGTATCTGAAAAGTAAATCAGCTAAACAAACTGTCTAAGGAGTGAAGGCTAAATGACTGTAGGGCTTAATCAACTCATTCTGAAGTAACTTCCTTGGTTTGGAGCCAGAGGGCTAGTTGCCCAGTGTCTATGAATGTACAGGATTTAAAGCAGACTGTTGCACTCCAGAACCTTCTGTACTTTTAAACTAAGACTTGGAAGCATTTTATTTCATAAATTTTAAATCTTGAAAGGCAAATGGCTGACCTACTGGGTCACGGACACAGACCTAAGCTAAGGAAAATGAGTCTTGAACCAGTCATAAAGTGCTTTGATTTTAGTTCCATAAAAGATAAAAATCTTGAATTGCAAGCATCACAAGAGTTTTAATTTTATTTAATCATAGAGACATTTCCTGATATAACTTTTAAAAGGTAGTATATATTTGAAAATAATCTTGTACCTTTGATCAATTCAAAGTTTAATTTTAAGGGAAAGTATTTAACACTAGTTTGAAACATAAATATAAATATGTATCAACTAAGAAATTTCAAAATGACTCAAAACTAATAGATTTAAAAATGAGGCTACAAAAATTTGTAATTGTGAAATTTAAATGAATAGGGAATCTGTTTTATGCTTAGGAGTGACTATTATTAAACCAAACACACTTAGTGAGGGAATTTTACCTTATTGTTTTTGACACGGTTCTTGTTTTAATTTTGACTGGTTTGTAATAAAGAATTAGTTTAACAAGTTTGACACTTTTTTTTATCATACCCAGACATATTTATTCTTTGCCAGGTTTATCATAACTATTTTAAGTGGAAAATGCCTCTTAACTTATTATACACATAATGTATTGTGTATAGACTTTGAGGCAGAAGCATAGAAAGTGGGAGTAGAACAATTCTTTGGGAGGATATGATCCAGCTAATTTTGGAGAGGATAGAAGTTCAAATATTTCCTATTTACAGAAGCAAATCCTTCAGAGAATATAGGTCAATTACAAGAATTTAGGAGCAGAATAGCCATTATACAGCATCATAGAAAAGTTAGAAAAGTTATGTCTTTGTCTCTGCCATAGACATCTTCAAATTTCAACTACCAAGAACTTTTTTTTTTTGGTTTCTTGTCCGTAACCTGTGGCACTTAGGACGTTTCTGCCTTTGTGCTTAAGGATCACTCTTGGAAGGGTTTAGTGGACCATAAATGATGCCAGGGATCAAACTTAGGTAAGGAAAAATCTACGCCTGCCCAGTGGTACTCGGCTGTGAGAAACTGTGAGTGTTGCCTGTGTGTATTTTTCCACTGTCCTGTCTCCTGAACCTCTTGGGAATGGGCCGAAAAGGGCCCAGAAAAGTTGTTCTCCCAGAGGCTCCAGAAGAGCATGGTCGCTCTGCTTCTCTTTGTCGGTCCTTAGCTCTTTCTAACCAATGAACCCCACCACAACACACAGAAAAAAAATCACACTACAAGAGTGCCAATGGGGAAAACTCGCAGGCAAACACCATGTACAGAGAATGAAGATGATAGCTCGGATGATCTAATAAATTCCAACCATCTGATTAACCTCCTGGATAAGGAGTTTAGAATAGAAATATGGAAGATGTTTGTAGAACTCAAAGAAAGCATAGATCAATCTGAACAGAACACAAAGACAGAAATCAGAAAACTTCTTACTGAAATAACAGATCTGAAAAACACAGTAGCTCAGCTGAAAAACTCAGTGGAAGGCCTCACCAGCAGGGTAACAGCAGCTGAGGAGAGAATCGGCGTGATGGAAGATGAGATGCAGAAAAACTCAACACAGCAGAAGAAATTGGAAAAGAACCTTAAGACAAACGATCAGGCAATGGAAAAAGTACTCAGGGAATGTGAACAGATGAAAATAGAAGTCTTTGATAAACTCAACAGAAACAACATAAGAATCATTGGAGTCCCACAGGCCCAGGTAGAAGATCTCCAGGAAGAATCAACTGTCAAAGACATTATCAAAGAGATACTCTCAGAGTTAAAGACCACATGCAATCAAATCCTGCATACCTGAAGAGTACCAGCTACAGGAGACCCAAAGAAAACACCCCAAGACACCTCCTCGTCACGATGACAAATCACACAGATATAGATAGAATACTGAAAGCAGCAAGATCAAAAAGGGAAATTACATTCAAAGGAGCATCCCTAAGACTTACAGCGGACTTGTCACAAGAAACTCTCAAGACCAGAAGACAGTGGTGGGATATTGTGACAAGACTGAATGAAATGGATGCCTCACCAAGAATACTGCAACAAGCCCGACTCACGTTCATGTTTGAAGGAAAGATACATAGCTTCATGGATAAACTACAGCTCAGAAACTTCACAGATGAAAAACCAGCCTTAAAGGAAAAACTGAAAGGTTTACTTTACGACAAACACAGCAAACTTGTCTACAAAGATGACATTAAATCCTATGACGATAATCTCCCTCAATTTCAATGGACTAAATTCAGCAATTAAAAGACACGGAGTGGCAAATGGGTCAAAAAGATGAATCAATCTTCTGCTGCCTATAAGAAACACATCTGAATAGTCAGAACAAACATAGACTCAAAATCAAAGGCTGAAGGAAAATCATCCAATCAAACAACACCTTTAAAAAAGCTGGGGTGGTCATATTAATATCTGATGACACCAACTTTATACTCAGAAAAGTTGTAAGGGATAAAGATGAACACTATGTACTAATCAAGAGATATGTGCAACAGGAAGAAATCAGACTATTAAACATATATTCACCCAATGAGAGACCAGCAAATTATCTAATGCAATTACTGACAAATCTGAAAGAAATCATCAATAATGACACAATAATTGCTGGAGACCTCAACACAGCCTTATCAACACTTGATAGGTCAGCCAGATTGAAACCCAACAAAAACATACTAGCCCTGAAAAGAGTAATGGAAGAAAGAGGACTAGTATATATATACTCCACCCAAAAAACCTGGATACACATTCTTCTCCAATGTACATGGGTCATTCTCCAGGATAGACTACATGCTGACACATAAAACATATATTCATAAAATCAAAAGGATAGAAATCTTGCAGGCTACCTTTGCTGACCAAAAGGCTCTAAAATTAGATGTGAACTACAAAGCCACACAGA
>PVKC010008585.1:13991-27991 GCA_004027635.1 Crocidura indochinensis
CTCACCAAAAAAGAGAGAGAGAGAGAAACCTGATAACCCGTATTGGAAATGAAAATGGGAAGATTACGACAGATTTTGCAGAGATCCAAAGGATAATCAGAGACTACTTTGAGAAACTTTATGCTACTAAACATGAGAACCTAGAAAAAAATGGATAAATTCTTGGACACTTATAACATTCCACAGTTAAGTAAAGAGGATGTAGCATATATAAACACCCCCATCACCACTGAGGAAATTGAAACTGTAATCAAACATCTGCCCCAAAAGAAAATCCCAGGCCCAGATGAATTCACTAATGAAATCTTTCAAACTATCCAAGAGAAACTACTACCAATCCCAGCCAGGCTCTTCCATTAAATTGAAAAAAAAGGAAGCACTCCTAAACAGTTTTTCGGAAGCCAACCAGACAGATGCTACCAAAAAAGAAAATTACAGACCAATATCTCTGAAGAATGCAGATGCAAAGATCTTCAACAAAATCCTGGCAAATAGGATCCAATGCATTATTAAGAAGATCATGCACTACGACCAAGTAGGTTTCATCCCAGGAATGCAAGGATGGTTTAACATCCGTAAATCTATCAACATCATACACAACATCAACAAGAAAAATAAAAATCACATGATCATATCAATAGACACAGAGAAAGCATTTGATAAGGTCCAACACTCCATTCTTTATCAAAACTCTCAGCAAGATGTGAATGGAAGGAACCTTTCTCAATCTAGTTAAAGCCATCGTACCACAAGCTAATGGCAAATATTATCCTCAATGGAGGAAAACTAAAAGCCTTTCCTCTAAATTCTGGTACAAGACAAGGCTGTCCACTCTCACCACTCCTCTTCAACATAATACTGGAATTGCTTGCTATAGCAATCAGGCAAGAAAAAGATATCAAGGGAATCCAAATAGGAAAGGAAGAAGTCAAGCTCTCACTGTTTGCAGATGACATGATACTCTACTTAGAAAACCCAAAGACTCTACCAAAAACATCTAGAAACAATAGACCCATATAGCAAGGTGGCAGGCTACAAAATTAACACACAGAAATCAATGGCCTTTTTATACATCAATAATGATAGGGATGGGATGAGATGGACCTCAAGAAGGCAATCCCATTCACATTAGTGCCACACAAACTGAAATATCTTGGAGTCAACTTGACCAAAGATCTGAAGGATCTATACAAAGAAAACTATAAAGCCCTGCTCCGAAAATAAGAGAGGACATACAGAAATGGAAGTACATACTCTGATCATGGATTGTCAGGATTAACATCATTAAAATGGCAATACTCCCCATAGCATTGTACAGATTTAATGCAATCTCTCTAAAGATACCCATGATGTTCTTCAAAGAAGCGGATCAAACACTTATGAAGTTCTTCTGGAACAATAAACACCCTCGAATAGCTAAAGCACTCCTTGGAAAAAGGAAAATGGGAGTCATTACTTTCCCAATTTTAAACTGTACTAGAAAGCAATAGTCATCCAAACAGCATGGTATTGGAATAAAGACAGGCCCTCAGATCAGTGAAATAGGCTTGAGTTCTCAGATAATGTACCTCAGACTTACAAGCACCTAATTTTTGACAAAGGAGCAAGAAATCCTAAGTGGATCGGGGAAAACCTCTTCAACAAATGGTGCTGGCAGAACTGGTTAGCCACTTGCAAAAATAGCGAACATAGACACCCCCCCCCCAGTTAATATCATGTACGAAGGTAAAATCCAAATGGATTAAAGACCTTGATATCAGACCTGATACCATCAGGTATACCGAACAACACGTAGATAAAACACTCTAGGACATGGAGACTAAACGCATCTTCAAGCAGGAAACTGCACTTTCCAAACAAGTGGAAGCAGAGATAAACAGATGAGAATACATTAAGCTGAGAAGCTTCTGCACCTCAAAATAAATAGTGCCCAGGATACAAGAGCCACCTACCTTGTGGGAGAAACTATTCACACAATACCTATCAGTTAAGGGGCTAATATCCAAAATATACAGGGCACTGACAGAACTTTACAAGAAAAAAAATCTAATCCCATCAAAAAATGGGGAGAAGAAATGGACAGAAACTTTGACAAAGAAGAAATATAAATGACCAAAAGGCACATGAAAAAATGCTGCTCATCACTGATCATCAGGGAGAGACAAATCAAAACAACGATGACATACCATCTCACACCACATAGATTGGCATACATTACAAAGATGAGTACAATCAATGCTGACGGGGATGTGGAGAGAAAGGAACTCTTATCCATTGCTGGTGGGAATGCACTCTAGTACTACCTCTATGGAAAGCGATATGGAGATTCCTTCAAAAACTGGTAATTAAGGTCCCATTCGACTCAGCTATTCCACTCCTATGGATATACCCTAGGAACACAAGAATACAATACAAAAACTCCTTCCTCACACCTATAATTATTGCAGCACTATTCACAATAGCCAGGCTCTGGAAACAACCAAGATGCCCTTCAACAGACGGATGACTAAAGAAACTGTGGCATATATACACAATGGAATATTATGCAGCCGTCAGGAGAGATGAAGTCATGAAATTTTCCTATACATGGATGTACATGGAGTTATTATGCTGAGTGAAATAAGTCAGAGAGAGACACACACAGAATTGTCTCACTCATTTATGGGTTTTAAGAAAAATAAAAGTCATTTTTGCAACAATCCTCAGAGACAATGAGAGGAGGGTTGGAATTCCGAGTCACATCAGTGAAGCTCACTACAAAGAGTGGTGAGTGAAGTTATAGAAATAACTACATTGAGAACTACCATAACTATGTGAATGAATGAGGGAACTGGAAAGCCTGTCTGGAGTACAGGTGGGAGTGAGTGGAATGGAGAGATTTGGGATATTGGTGGTGAGAATGTTGCACTGGTGAAGGGAGGTGTTCTTTACATGACTGAAACCTAATCACAATCATATTTGTAATCAAGATGTTTAAATAAAAAAGTTTAATAAAATAAAAATAAAAATAATTACTACGGTAAAAAACTTGGTTAAGAACTCTTTTGACATACTTCAGAGTAATTTTTGTTGTTGTGTGGCATTTTCTGAACATTGAATAATGTTGTCTACAATATTTTTGATAACAATGTCTCTAAGATAATTGAGAATCTATGACCCAGATGGAAATATCCCCCCCAAATAAAAAGGAAAAGAAAAAGAGGGACAGTTTAGAACTTGTAATAAGTCATGTCAAGATTATATCAAGATAATGTAGAATTTTGTCAAGTATGGCCCCTGTTAGATAGGGAGGGGAGGAGAAAATATTTATCAATTGTTATGTGATAGTACTTTTAATTTTTTTTTTGTAATTTTGAATCACTCCCTGTGTTGCTCATGGATAACACGTGGTAGTGCTTGGGTAGGGACCAGAAGTAATGCTAGGGCTAGAATCTAGGTTGCCATATATATATATATATATATATATATAATGTGTGTATGTGTATATATAGTATATATGTACACACCTACACACATACATATACACATATATGTGTATATACACACATATACACATATATATGCCTATATTTTGTGGCTTTTTAAAATCCATTATCATGACTGTGAATTAAGTATACCAATTCTTTGTTCTCCCAAAGAACTAGAAGTAGATACTCCTGAAAATTACAAAGTTGGGATTGACATTCCACATTGCTCAGATCACAGAACCTCAACAAAGTTGAATTTATTATGAAGCTTTGTGTGAATTTGAAGGTGCATAATTTTTCTTTTTTCATAGTGCTAAATGGTCATGGTTGTACAAAAAGTTAAGAAATCTAGTGGTTTTCTAATAAATAATTTACATAGAGTATCTGTATCAGAAACTTAGTAGAACATGGATACTCAAGATATCTTGTGTATATCTGGGTACACTTTTTCAGTGCTTACAGTGACTATTTTTCTTGACTATACTTCTTAACATCATGATTGAATAATTTACAATACAGAAATTACAATATAGAAATAAGTAAAGGATACAAAAATAGCCTATTTTTTGGAAGATAAGTTTAACAAGCATACTAATGTGAACTTAATGTTCTTTGTAGCTAATGATGAAACAAATGAGTTTTCAAGTGACTATTGGTACTATATTATGATGGACTGGACGTGGAGTTGCCAAACTGGTTTGCCTTTCTATTATAATACATAGCTATGCAACATCAAGTAGGCTTTCTTGCAGTTAGGTATAATCATGAACTAAATTTTGGTCAATGGAACAATTCTATAAGTGGTATATATCACGTTGAAGTCTAAGAAACAGAATATTTTTTGTTATATTCCCATTTACCTTTCTTTCTGTGTGCCATTTGAATACTGGTATTATAATCACCTTGGAAATCATATGCTGAAAGTGGTAGACCATTCACATCCCTGAGAAGCAAATATCCTTGGCATTGATTATATTAATTTTTTTACTAAAATACTATGCTTCACTGTTTCAAGAAATAAAAGAGGACACAAGGAAATGGAGACACAAAATTTGCTCATAATTTGGGAGGATTAACATCATTAAAATTAAAATACTTCCCAAGGCATTGAACAATAGATCTAGTTGATCCCTGTGACATTATTCAAAGAAGTAGATCAGACACACATATAATTCATTTGGAACAATAAATATCCATGAATAGCCAAAGCAATTCCTGGAAAAAAAATGGGAGGCATCCCTTTCCCAAATTTCACATTGTAGTATAGAGCAATATTTATTAAAGCATTGTATTGGAATGAAGACAGAACCCTGACCAATGGAATAGACTTGAGTATTCAGAGACTTATCACCAGGTATAAGATCAATTAATCTTTGATTAAAGGGAAAGAATTACAAATTGGAGCAAGGAAAACCTCTTTAACAAGTGGTGTTGGGGTAATTGGTCAAATACATTTAAAAAAGTGAACTTCGACCCTGCTCTCTTTAATAGCACGCAAAAAAGGTCAAAACAAATGAGTAAAAGAACTTGATATCAGACTTTGAAATAAGTTACATAGAGGTAAAGGTGTCAAAACTCTCATAACTTTGAGACTAAAGACATCTTTAAGAATGAAACACCACTGACAAAGCAAGTGGAAGCAAAGATAAACAAGGGGACAAAGTGATAGGCATGGTACCATTCCGTTAACAGTAGTCCAAGTCACAGTGTCAAAAAAGGATAGGGAGAGATGGAGAAATGGAGAGAGAGAATGAAGAGAGAAAGTGTGTGTAAATACCTGCCTTAAAAACAAATATGGGAGTGTTGGTGGGAGGGAAACAGGATATTGGTTGCAGGAATGTGCACTGTACTGCAAGGAAAATGAAAGGAAGAGAAAGAGGGAGTGAATGTGTGAGAGAGAAGTGAAATGCCTGCCCTAGATACAGCATGGGTTGAGGGCATTGGTGAGAATGAGATGAAAACAGGAGATTAGTGGAGGGGAATGTGCACTGGTGAAAGTTGTACAGTGTATCACTGTAATTCAATTATGAACAACTTTGTCTGTGAACAAAAAAATAAACAACGGTATTAGGAAAATTAATGTTTCCAATTCTGGGTAGATGAAAGCTTCAGGAATTGATAAAACTACAATATTTTTGCAGTTGTAAACAACCTCAATTTCTAGTTTTCTAGACTTCGCCTTAAAGATTCTATCAAATTGTGTTCTGATATACTACTGCACCATTTTACTAATTTTTGACCTACTATACTGAGAGTAGAGAGGAACTTGTCCTCAGATGATGTACCTTTATTACCTGTAACAAGTAATATTTATTACCTGTGCCCTTATTACTTGTGACAAAGAAATCAGAGCACCAGACCATTGAAACAACTTTCATGTTTTAAGTAATGGTTTTTTTATAAGAATGACAGCTATTGACTAGCTATAAAAATGCAAGTTATTTTTAGTAGACAATTCTAATTTTAGGGACTGGAACGATAGCACAGTGGTAGGATGTTTGCCTTGTATGCGGTTGACCTAGGGTGGACCTTGGTTCCCAAAGTCAAGAGCAATTTGTGAGTGCATAGCCAGGAACAACCCCTGAGCATCACCAGGTATGCCCCAAAACAAAAAAAAATATCTATTTTTAAATGCATTTTACAGCTTACACTGAGTGAAGAGTGCTTAATTATCACCAAGAGAACCACTTGATTTCTAAATTTAGTGGTTCAAATGTAACTACTTGAGAACATTTAAAGCCAAGATTCAGCTTTTTTTTTTCAAATTATCTTACTTTTGCAGGAAGGCATTGCACATCTTAACAAAATAAAAACATCTTAACATAATAGAAAACTTTCCATATTTGCTATACTCACATATTGAGTGATGTGGCATGATTAATGCTACCCCCTTTTGATTCCCAAATTTCTGTAGTGGAGTTTGCATATAAGAGTTTTGGTTGGAGAGTTCAGGCTGGAGATATATTGTAACTGGTATGACACTTGACTTGCATGAAGATGAGTTTGCTGGGTGCCCTAGGGTCCATTTGGTCCTCCAATCCCTGAAGGAGTGATTACTGAGCACAGGGACAGGAATAATCTCTGAACATAGCCAGACATGTCCAACAAACCAAAACCAAAAGCATCTAAGAAAGCAAAACAAAACTTTAGAGAGTGTTGGTTATCTAGGAACTAGTTACTATAGGACTATTGGATTAAAGGTTAGATGTAGCCAATATTTAGTGGCCTACATTGATCTGAGTTCTATACTAGATGTTATGAAAATATTTATAGTATGATGATATCCCAGGAAAAATACTAAAACAGTTCAACTAATCTTATGTTTTCTTATTGCTGTTGAATAAAAGCTAAAGATTCCTAAAGGATGTCTTTAGACTTATTTGACCTTACTCCTTCATCTTTTCTCTATGAACTATTTATATTAGTCCTGCTTTTTAGAATGTTGAATGATCTTGGCTACTCCTGGAGCACTGTACTTCTCTGTTCAGTAACTTTTCACCTTGTGGTCTCTTAGTTAAGTGCTATTCTCTTCATAATTAAACTCAAATAGTATTTGCGCTGGAAGACTATCTTATTCACCCACTGTTATATTATATTCATACTATTAATTTTACTTCACAATTGCAGTGTGAAATAATTTATATTTTTTGCCATGATGTTTGATTGGTTTCTGACTTTTTAATAGGGTATCATGAAAATAGAGAAAATATCTTAATTTGCTTACCAGTGTATTTTAGTGTATACACATACAGTGTATACACATAGAGTCTGGCTTATAGAAAATTACTCTCATTTGTTAAAGAAAAATATTACATAAAGCAGCTGCAGTATTTCTGATTGTTGTTGGATTTTGGGCCATACCTGGTTGTACTCAAAGGCTACTCCAGACTCTGTGCTAAGGGGTTATTTATGGCAGTGCTTAAGAAAATGGTGATGGTGGGGAGATAATCTTGGGATTATTCCAGACAAAGCATATGTTTCAGCTCTTGGAGCTATATCCTAACCCATAGAGTGTGCTTTAAATAATGAAGAGCTGTTAGAATTATCCTTTAAAATGTCAAATAAGCTTCCTTTAGCATTTTTCTCTTTTACATAATGATTCATTTGGTTTTTTACTTCAGACTTCTATGATTTTATGAATAAATTTGGTGTTTCAGTTTTCCCAAGAAAGGAAGGATTAGCGTCTTGGAAAATAGCTTTAGTGAATGAACACACATGTTGAATGTAAAAGAACCTAAATTCAATTTTTGGTTTCCTGAGTCTATCAAACTGTAGCATGTGTGGGCCCTGATCACTGCTAAATATGGCACCTATAAAGTACAACTAGAGGTTGTTTCATGGTGATGAAATAAGTCAGAATGAGAGGTAAAGGTAATAAAATAATCTGTCTCATATTGAGAATAAAAAGATAAAGTAAGGAAATAGCAAATTTCCAAAGTCAACAAAACCTGAGGACCGATCTCAGAACTGGGTATGGGAGATGAGAAATGAGAAGAGGTAGGAATTATGGGGGAACTTGGACAATGGTGATGGAAGGAAATGAATACTCTGGTGGAAAATATGGTTTTGGAACATTTTGTCCATGAAATTCTACCAATAACAGTACTGTAAATCAGATTGCTTAAACAGTGGATAACTTGTATTAAGTTGGCTTTCCTGACAATGTGTTAAATAAAATTTATAATTCCCTTTTACCACATATTAGTTTCCAAAGTTACTTATAAGATCTACATTTTTTTTCTAATTTCGATTTTAATATTTATTGGACCCAGGAGCGATAAGATATTTGTGTATTTTGTTTTTAAACATGAAACAATGACATTTTATAAAAATGTTTTTGATTTCTAATGTCTATGAAGTTTCTCATATGTAATTATGCTCTGAAGTTTGTATTACTGAAATTTACTGGCCCACTCTTGCAAATACTGAAAATTTCTGACTTAATATTTACCCATTTTGATAATTACTACTAAACGGATAATGCTACATTTGTTTTCGATAGTAGATATTATATGTTAACATATGGAAGCAATTAGTAATAATGGGAAATTAAAAAATATGTTCTGGGTATGGTCAATTTTATTTTTGCTCATAACTCTGATCTTATTTGGAAACTGGGCATGAAAAATCATTAAAAGATAAGTCAAGAAAAGTTAAAAGTAGGACCTTATGCTGGCTGTTCTGCCATTTCAGGTGAGACTTACCTCCACTAACATCACTGAGCCTGATTTGGAATGGGAGACTGAGACATCCCTTCAGAGAAGATCAAAGCAGCCTCCATGCCCAAACTGTGCTAGATAATTTAGCTCAAATCGCATCTCCAGAAAACAGATAAGCAGATCAACAAATTACATATTGTTTGGTCATTCTTCCTATTATTTGGTAATGACAGGCAGAGAAGAGAGCAAGATCAGCCTTATCCCTCAACATCTTATAGGGGATCTAACTACAAAGTCTCCCCTAACATAGCAAGAGAGCTAGAAAACCAGTAAAAGAAAACATATAGAAATCCATAAAGCTCAATGTGTACAAACAAAGCCACCAAATACATAAACAATACTAGTAAATCTTCAGAAAATGTCTTAGTGACATTATTATGAAAATGTTCAACAAGCTCCAAGAAACAATGGCATAAATAGTCAAAAAAGCACAAGAAATTGTGATATGTAAAAGGGCAAGACTATTATAATTAGAAATGATATATATGAAGAACTTGGGGGGCCTGAGAGATAGCATGGAGGTAAGGCGTTTGCCTTTCATGCAAAAGGTCATCGATTCGAATCCCGGTGCCCCATATGGTTCCCCCTGCCTGCCAGGTGCAATTTCTCAGCATGGAATCAGGAGTAACCCCTGAGCACTTCTGGGTGTGACCCCCTCCCCCCAAAAAAAAACCAAAAAAAAAAAAAGAAGAACTTGGTTGGTAAGTAATATAAAAATGTAATAAAAATTCTGAAGGTAGAATACAAAAGCTGATCAAATAATATCTGAAGAAACTTCTAATAAACAGAAGCATGTGGAAAATAGAAAAGAAATTTTCAACATACTAAGGAACTATTGGATGAGTTCAAGAGGAACAATATAAGAATATTTGAATCCCCGAAGAACAAATGAGATAAAGAAATGATCAACAAGAGTCTAGAACTGTAGTACAATGTATATGCCATTTACCTTGCATACAGCTAACTCGGATTTAATCCCAGCATTTCATTTTGTCGCTGAGCCTGCCAGAAGTAATTTCTGAGTAATCCCTCATCATCTCCAGGTGTGTGGCTCAAAAACAAATAAAAAATCAATAACAAATTTCTAGATTTTAGGAATATAACTGCTAATATCCAAGAGGCCCAAAGAGACCCAGAAAAAATAGACCTATTTAGGAAATCTCCAAGGCACATTATGCTTAAAATGACAAAAGCTAAAGATAGGAATAGAATATTGATGGCTTCAGAATAAAAAAGGAATTAACATACAAAGGAGCTATCATAAAGTCTATCAATGAGATTCTATGAGCCAGAAGTGTGTGGAAAGATATAGTTCAATAAATAAGATGAACATCTCAGTCAAAATACTGTACCAGCTATATATTTAATCATGTTTGAAAGAACAACTCAAGGATTCATGGACAGGCAACAACTTAGGGAATTTATAGGCTTGAGACCAATTTTTTAAAGAAGTGCTAAAAAGAGCTCCTTTTAATGGATAGGAGAAACCTCACAACATGTGATATTGAGTATAGTAATCATTGATGGTGCATATAGAGTTGCTATCTATTATGTTGCAAAAGTTTAAAAACACCAATTAATCATTGAAAATGGACTTTAATTTTTATAACAATTCCAAATGCTAGTCTTTTAAGTTCTGTTGGAGCAAGTAATATGACATAAATTTATTATATGCCTGCCAAAGGGGCAGGCATTGGTGGTGCTTGGTGTTGGAACTTTGTATGCCTAAAAATACTCTATTCTGAACAACTTTTAAAAGCAGGTAATTTTAATAAAACTTAAAAGAAAAAAAAGACACATGTAGAATGAAGTTGTAAATGTTATACAAAATTCATAGAGTAAAAGGTAAAATCTATTAACTTCATTTTCAATAAAAGAAACATACTATTGTTTAAGTCAATTAAAATAATATCACTCTGAATATAAGATGCTTCTCTTAGATTTATCTAATTTCAATATTATCCATATGAAAGTAAAAATATCAGTTCATAAATATTGCAAGGTGGAGAAAGTTGCATCATTTAATATTTATTTGGAGAAATTTGTTTAATTTTTTTTAATGGAAAGTTGGTACCAGGCAACTAAAATAAGAGTCTTCATACATAGAAATTTAATTAAGGGAAGAAGAGTATCATGTTCTTTTACCCTAACATATAAAAAAATAAAATAGAAAATATATTCTCAATTAAATATAACAGAACGTAGAATAAGCCTTCTACATATGAAGAAAAGTTAATATGTAAAATACTGAAGCAAAATGCACAGAATGAAGAAAGTTTTTTTTCAACAAATAATGTTGAGAAGATGACTGAATACTAAAAAAGAATGAAATTGCATAATCCTGTCACACCGTACACAACAGTAAACACGAAATGAATTAAAGATGTGTTTGTTAGAACAGATTGCATAAAGTACATTAAAAGAAATATAAACCAACTACTCCATGACATTAATTTAAGTGATAAATGGAGTTTGGTAAGAGAAAATAAAGAAAAATAAATAAATAAATAAATGAGATTTATCAAACTAAAATCTTTTCTGCAAAAGCAACTATTAGTGGAACAAAACAATTGCATCAAACTGGATAAAAATTGTATGCATCAATTAGCTCATATCTATGTTATATAAAACACAAACCACTAAAAAAATTAGAAAATTTGACAACTATAAAAACAAAACAGGTTCATCAAAAATTTGAGAAGGGGGGTGGGCAGGAAGAAACTGGTGACATTGGTCATGGGAAATGCGTACTGAGGAAGGGATGGGATAGGATATAGAACGACTTAAAGTTAATCATAGATAACTTTAAAACTGTGTGTCTTATGGTGATCCAATTAAAATTAGTTTAAAATTGGGGAGTAGAGATGAATAGACACTTGTTCAAAGATATATGCAAAAAATTAAAGAGAAGCATGAAAGCATATTAATTAACACCGATAACCAGAGAAAAGCATATCAAATTGTCAATAAGCTATCTCTTCACACAGATAAAATGGCCTATTTTAAAATGACTGCACCCCTTTCCCAAATGCTAGTGGGGATGTGTAAAAAAGGAAACTATCATTCACTGCTAGCGGTGATATCGATTGGGTCGATTTCTATTTAAAATAGTAAAGATATTTGTCAAAGTATTATAAGTATATGCTAGAGCACTGCTGGGGTGGTACAGTTGAACCTTAGTACTACTTGCCCAAGTAACACTGGATTGCTGACAGAAACACCAAATTATTAGGTCCATATTGATTCAACTGAGTATAGCAGGAAGTGGCTTGCAGATCCTTGAGTACTGCTAAAGAGGACTCATTCCCAAAATTTAAATAGAACTACCATGTTATTAGAAATTCTAATCCTCAATATCTATCTTAATAGCATAATAATGTTAATTTTAAATGGTTATGCACAATTACGTTCTTTGCAGTTATATTCATAACAATCAAGACTCCAAAACAGCTCAGATTGTCCAGATGTGTGGTACAGAAAATGGAATACAACTGAGACATAAGATAAATAATATTTTATGGTTCTTTTGATACAACATGGATAGAGCTGAGCCATACTATCCACTGTGAAATAAATCATAAGCAGAAAGATAAAATGGATTGTCTCATATGTGGGATACAAAAACACAAAACAAAAAAATGAACATGTCCACTGAACACAAACTCTTAGACTGATGAAATAACTGAGGTTATAAAAGATAGGGAATTAGGGAGTGGATGGAAACCATCCATCGGACTGTGGTGGAGGGATGTTTTTAGTTTGGGGATGGATATAATCTGGTAACATTTATCTCTAAATAGACATTTTTGGTTTAATAAACTGAAGTTGGCTCATATAAAAAGGAATTAAATTCAAATTAAATATGGTAATTCACAAATTGTAGTTGAGTTATCATACGCCTATGGAGAAATGGTCTATTAAGGCCTTTACCTCATGTAACATAAATATGGAAAACTACAGTGAGTCATACTAATCTTTCTTATTAAGAATCATATTATCTTTTGTTGGGATAAGTTTGGTCTCTAGGAGCCTTGATGTTCTAAGTGGTAAAAGGATGGAAAATAAGATTTTTTTTTTGTAGAATTTTGATCAAAAAAGTCAGGTAAAATATCTAGTACAAAACATAGAACTGGAATAAATCTTAGCAAGTTTTAACATTGTAAATTTAGAGTGTGATCTGCAAAGTGAGAATGGACTACAAGGACCCTGTTGTTGTTGCTGTTTTTTTTTTTTTAAAGTACAGTATGGAGCAGCCACTATCTCCAGAGCAGGACAAGGTTGGCCTCCACGTAGCTGGACAGATTTGACTGCAAGGTGATGTCTCAAGATCCTGTGGTGACATGGTTCATTTAGGTAGCTATGATGACATTTACACTGAGATCTCCATCAGTGAGTGTCGCCAGAAATTAAGTTGGCGCAGGAACATCCTTTTCCAAAGTAACTCTTTAGGGGAAAAACAAAGTAATTGAAAATAATGCTGCTTTGGTGTAAATTCTTGGGTGCACTGGATTCATAGCTGAAAATTCTGGGGTGCTCTCAGGTGGGAAGTGTTGCCTTGGCAATTGAATCCACATCCCACAATCACCATCACGTAAATGGCCCCAAATCATCAATTTATTAATGATCCCTCCTGAGACACGTAACCAACTAAAACTCCAGGTATGTTGGCTTTAGGGCTTTGAACTACAGGCTCTTTTACAGTGAGGGTGTCAGCCTTCCCCATCTCTCCTATAATTTTGGCAGTTCTGGAAGCCACAGAAACATGTTTTTAATAATATTTTATTTGAACACCTTGATTCCAAACATGATCATCACCATTGTCCCAAATCTCCCTCCTCCCCACTCGACCCTTGCCTGTACTCTAGACAGGCTTTCCACTTCCATCATTC
This sequence comes from Crocidura indochinensis, assembly GCA_004027635.1. Classification (NCBI taxonomy): domain Eukaryota; kingdom Metazoa; phylum Chordata; class Mammalia; order Eulipotyphla; family Soricidae; genus Crocidura; species Crocidura indochinensis. The sequence continues at coordinate 27,567 of PVKC010008585.1, forward strand.
ATTCACATTGTTATGATAGTTCTCAGTGTAGTTATTTCTCTAACTGCACTCATCACTCTTAGTGGTGAGCTTCATGAAGTGAGCTGGAACTTCCAGCCCTCCTCTCTTTTGTCACAGAAACATTTCCAATTTGCCATTATGTCAGCTCATACAGCCATTTCCATAGATCCTGGAATTCCTGAAGCAGCAAATGCAGCCACAATTCCTCTAAAATTTTTAATACCAAAACCCTAGTAGGAACACACAAAATTAGATTAATAGCATAGATCAACAAACAAAACCAATAACATAACGCTCAATTAGCAACAAAGAGCTTAGCAAACTTCAGACAATAACTTAATCATTTTATTGTGAGATATAACAATGTTTACAAATTTTCTTTTACTGAAGTGTTATTCTTTCAATAATTCCATTATCATTTAGTC
>PVKC010008586.1:0-27887 GCA_004027635.1 Crocidura indochinensis
CGGTACGATGAAATCTGAAGACAGGCTGTCCTTTGATCTGTGCAAAAAACAAGATCACTAATTACAGAAGATGGACTATGACAACCACGACTGGGCAGAAGCTTTCCTAGGACCAATAAGATATATCCTAGCCTATGCTTTGGCTTAGAATTTGTACAAAAATCAAGATCCTAATCCCAGAATTCTGACTTCTACAATTGTGACTGAGAAGAAATTCTGGTGCCATAAGGAAAGACTCTATACTAGGCTTTGACCTAGGATCTGTGAAAAAAACTAAGATCACTAATTACAGAAGACTACAACAAACGTGACAGAACAGATCTTCTAGAACTATAACAAAAGACTCTATCCTAGATGTTGTCCTATGACCTGTTGAAATACCAAGATCTCTAGCTACAGAGGACTGAGTTCATCATCCACACAGAGCAGAAAGTTTCTTGGCATCATAAAAAAACCTTGGGGTTCTAGAATGAGCATGTATGGAGTCTATAGTTGCTCACATGACAGTATGCTTCAAGGGTGGAGAAACTATTCATCCAAGGTCAAGGAAATTCCCTCTTCACCAATACTTATAGAGCTTAGCCAGGAGTAACCTCTGAGCACTGCCGTGTGCCCCCCCCCCAAAAAAAAACAACAAAAAACAAAAACTTTTATTTTCTTTAATAAAGAAAATAAAATGTCTTACAGAACTATTTTTTCACTTACTATTTGGTGACTAACGACTAACTGTGTCTATCTCTTTCCCTCTGACTTATTTCACTCAACATAATAGTTTCCATGTATATCCATGTATAGGAGAATTTCATGACTTCATCTCTCCTGATGGCTGCATAATATTCCATCTTGTATATGTACCACAGTTTCTTTAGCCATTCATTTGTTGAAGGGCATCTTGGTTGTTTATAGAATGTGGCTACTGTAAATAGTGCTGCAATGAATATAGTCTATAAGTGCACATATAAATATATATAAATATTTGCAGCATAATGCATGGCTGTACATATATAGCTACTCTTACAATACCATTTTCTTAAAGTGATCCATTGGAAAATGTTTTCTTTTAAATATTTTTAATTGGGCAGGGTTTTCCAAGCAGTGCTAAGAAGCTCTAAGAAATTCTAAACCGATTAGGTCTGTGGTATAAAGGGAAGGCCCAAGATGCAGAGCTGCTCAAGCACTTAAGTGCTTATAGCTTATTGTCATCAATAAGCAATAACATATATGCATGAGGTGTCCAGGTAGTGCTGCATCTAAGGCCATGCAGTGCCAAAGACCAAATGGTTATCAATTGCTTGTAAGATATGTGCCTTAACTTCATTTCTCTGAACTTAAAACCACTTCCTTATAAACAATTAAGTAGAAAACTTATCATATTGATAATGTAATTTTATATAATAAGATGTATAAATTTGTTTATGTATACTATGTTCAAAACTCACAGATTGAACCTGGAGCTGTAAGTCATTTTTCTCTTGCATTAGAGCCACCATTTTCTCTTCAAGTTCTTTTCTTTTTGCTTCTGACTTAGCCAAATCTTCTTTGGCCTTCTCAAAATCTTCTTTCATGTTGGCCATCTCCTTCTCTGTCTCCGCACTCTTGAGAAGGGGCTTGATCTTGAAATACAGCTTCATCCAGGGCCAGTGCTTCACATTCATGAAGGAACGGACATTGTATTGTATGCAGAAAATGGACTCCCTGTAGGAAGAAAAAATATTCAAATGAAGAGGAATGTGTGAAATGATTGTACTCAACAAAATAATGACTGAATTGGAATAGAGAAAGTTTGCAGAGAAAGGTGACTTGTAGTTAGTCTCTCACCTCCTCTCCATCATCTTCTTGAACTCTACCCTCATCAAGTACCCTCTGCACATTGCTTGGGTGCGTGTGATTAGTTGAGCCAGTTTTTCATCTCGCATTTCCTCAAGAGTTCCCAGCAGGCCAGCTTTAAAGAAAACCTTATCAAAAAAGAAGAAAAATATATTACTTCCTCTTACGATAAAAGCCAAAGGAAATGAAATTTTTTAGATTGGCATTTAGACTGGTGGTACCTTGGTATGACCAAATTTGTACTGAGTGTGATCAATATCAATAGAACCTAGAAGTTTCTCAGAAGCCTTCTTGCTGTCTATGAACTGACCCTCTGGAATAGCACTTGCATTTAGGACTTTGTACCTTTGGGGACAAAATAAGATGTAAATGTATTTTCTTTCATTGAAGAATAAGGGGGACAATATTTTTGGCAATGCTCATTGAATAAATAATATAATTCTTTTGAAGAAAAATTGCATTACTTAATCAAGAACTGTGTTTTGTAAAACTTGCCAAAATATAAAAGCCATATAATAATATAAATTAATGCTCTTATTTCTTTTAAACCATCTATTCTACAATTGCTTTTTATTCTTAAAAGTGAATTTGATTGTTTATCTAAAGCATAACTATGAAGAACTCTGTAAATCACAAAGGTTTGAATAAAGTAAAATAATTATCAGTGGTTGTTGAAAAAATGTTTGAACAGTGATGATATGAATACTAATTATAAATATTGAAAGACACAATAAGGAAACAAACCTCTGTTTGAAGTCTGCATACAGGATTCTGCTTGGGAATCCCTTCCTACAGATTCGTATGCCCTCCAGCACACCATTACACCTCAGCTGGTGCAGGACAAGTTCATGTTCCATGGCCCCTATTAAAAAATGTGATTTCTATATGAGTTTAATGAAACATAACACTGAAGTCATTTTATTACTTTTGTTTTACTGAGAATAGAACTCAGTTGTCATATGTGAGTCATACTCTGGCCTGCAATCTTATTTAGATATTAGACATGGCTTACCAGGAGTTTTAGTTTCATTGGGAATGAGACAGCGGACAAAGTGAGGGTGAGTGCTCCTCAAGTTGGTCATCAGTTTATTTAAATTTTCCTATAAAATCATGAAAATTGAAAAATAATTTATAATTTTACCAAGATGCACGACTTTATTAATGATCTAATTGGGCAATGTACTTTCATTTGATGTTTTAGTAAACTTTATCAATGAAAGTATTCCTGATGTTCCAGAGAAATCACATATGTACATGGATAGAAAATAAGTCAAGTTTGTCTGTTTATCTCAAGCACTATCATTCAAGTAAAATTAGGCTTTGCACCATAAGATATAGGAATAACTGCACATTGCAGCTGATATTGAGAGAGGTCTTGGCTTACTATAAAACTTGCTCAATATCATATACTTTTAGATTTTAGGTTTAGAGATAACTTATTTTTAATGGTTGGTTTAATATACACATTGTGGTTTACTTTGAGCTGTTATTTATAAGCATTCTTTTAGAGTTTTGTTAAAATCACATGGCTACATTTTTCAGTTTAATTGCAAATTTCTTTTAAATACTGATGTATGCTATTTTTATAATATTTATATAATTTATATTTATATATAATATAATTATATTTGTATGATTTATAATATGTTTATAATTCAGTACCCTGAAAAGAGCTGACACTGTTTGGAAAGAAGAACCCTTCTTCTTGCCACCTTTTTTTCCACCTCCGCCACTTTCTGAAAAATAAAATAGAAAATTTTAAATACTTGTAACAGCCTTATAATTACTTCCATACTCTTTGGAATTGTAGACAATTCCCTTTGGTAGTTAAATTTAAAGTTATCTACTTAAATCATTCTAAGACTCTTTCCAGGTTCTTCTCTTCAACTGCAGGTTGAAAACATATAATCATTAATTTATAAGCATCCAGAAATAATTTGTGGATGAAAGGGCAAAGTGAAGAAAACATAGGACTTCTCTACTCTAAATCAGCAAAATCTGCTCTCTGAAGGAAATGCTCAGAAAACATAATGCACACATTCCCCAGTAAAGTCCTGGTAGGGAGTTTCTGACAATTTAAGAAAGTTCTTTTTCTATTTATTTGTGTTACTATGTGGTTTCATTTCTCCCATCTAAGAATATTTAAAAAAGAAAATTTTCAAGCAAAAGATTTTCTTTTCTCCAATTCAGATGGTGTTTGAAAGATTGATACAATTACAATGTCCTATAATCTGAGTCTCTTTCCTCTTCAGTGAAATGATGCTGTGGATGAAATGATTCAAAGTGCTAATATTTACTTTGAAAATACGTAATTGTAAAACTGCACCACACTTAAATATAATTTTTGTTAGTTTCATATTGACTAGTATTTTCATAGTAGTCTTCAAAAAATAACCAATAATGTATTTCTATTTTGGCACTTTAGGAATATATTAATTAGATCCAAAATAACCTGCTTCAGCAGCTTGTCCCCCGGCGAAGAGAAAAGACAGAGTCTTCAGTCCAGACTTTTGGTACAACCCGACAACAGTCTCATTCAAGGGGTCCTTGTTTTTGTCCAGCCAACCAGCAATGTTGTAGTCCACAGTACCAGCATAATGCACCAGCGAGAAGTGGGCCTCAGCCTTGCCTTTGGCAGGCTTGGGCTTCTGGAAATTGTTGGACTTTCCAAGATGCTGCTCATACAGCTTGTTCTTGAAGGAGGTGTCAGTGGCCTTGGGGAACATGCACTCCTCTTCCAGGATGGAGAAGATGCCCATAGGCTAAAAATAATATAAAATTGATGAGAATGCTGATTCTTTCACACAAACATGCTTCAGAAGTTTATTTATGTTCTTGGTGAAAATATGAAATAATATGTTCCAACAGAATATTTATAATTATACAAATGCTAATGAACATGACCATACTCTATTGGTTCCCCTCAATTACAATGAAGTGTGAAAAAATTTATATGGAACATAAATTAACTAGAAAGTTTTTGTGTAAAAAAAAAACAGAATACTTTATGTTTAGACTATAAATGAATTATGAAGCTATAATTTCAAAGCTGACTTATTTATTTTGTAAGGCTTATCCCTATAATACTGCCAGTGCAATTTTCTTCACTTTCAAGCTAGACATGACAAGAAGAAAAATTAAGAATAATGGTAAAATTGATCCATTTCTAGAAGAAATGTCTAATGTTATTGTATCATCAAAGTTCATAGTATTCCAAACAGTGTATCCTATCACATTAAGGTGGTAATTATTGGATTTTTCTTTGTCAACAAATTTACTTCAGTGGCAAATTTGATATAAAAGACTGATAGAAAATTTAATATTTGGGGCTGGTGAGGTGGCGCTAGAGGTAAGGTGTCTGCATTGCAAGTGCTAGCAAGGAAAGACCACGGTTCGATCCCTCGGCGACCCATATGGTCCTTCCAAGCCAGGGGCATATTCTGAGTACTTAGCCAGGAGTAACCCATGAGCATCAAATGGGTGTGGCCCAAAAACAAAATAAACAAACAAAAAAAAGAAAATTTAACATTTATGATTGATTATGCTTCAGTTACAAATGGTCTCTTCTAGAGAAGGACACAGAATAGTCTCACTCATCTCTGGATTTTAAGAAAAATAAAAGACAATAGAGAAACAATAGAGATGAGGTCCAGAAAGACCAGCTCAGGGGCCAGAGTGGTGGCACAAGCAGTAAGGTGTCTGCTTTGCACACACTAGCCTAGGATGGACTGCCGTTTAATCTCTTGGCGTTCATATGGTCCTCAAGCCAGAAGCGATTTCTGAGCGCATAGCCAGGAGTAACCTCTGAGCATCACTGGGTGTGGCCCAAAAATCAAAACCAATAACAACAACAACAACAAAAAAGGACCAGCTTATAATATGAAGCTCACCACAACAAATGATGAGTGCAATTAGAGAAATAACTAACAACTATCATGACGATATTAATGATTGAGAGGAATAGAATGCCTATCTTGAACACAGGCAGGAAGATGGCGGATATTGGTGATGGAAATGATGCACTGGTGAAGGGGTGTTCTTTTTATGACTGGAATCTAACTACAAACATGTTTTTAATCATGGTGCTTAAATAAAGATATTTAAAAACAGCACAACAACACCAAAAACAAATGGTCTCTTCCAAATTATTTTATGTTTCAGAAACTGAAATGCTAGAAAAGAAAATAAATATTGTTAAGTGGACAACATAACTCTTAAAAGCATATTAGCACATAAAATATATATTTTCCTCAAATTGTTTAGACATACTTTTATACTTTGTTACGAATTGTTATCTGTATATTGAAGTTTCCCTGTATAAAAATTGCATTTATTTTTGCTTTCTTATATTTCAGGGAGGGATTCACATATAACCATAACCTATATTTAGTAGCAGTAGGTACGTAAGGAATTCCCAAGACACTTTTAGAAATGTTTAATTTTTGCTTGGTGAATGTTAATTCAGAATGGAAGTAACTATTGAACTTGATTATGCAAAATTAAAGGAATATTTTCTAGGTAATTTACAGAGACTTTAATGTATTCAGTAATCATCACAGTTTAACAATACAAAGATTAAAGAGCTAACCTTCCAATCCTGAAGACCATACTCTCTTACACAATGCACAATTATGGGTCTAATATTCAAAGAGCTACTTTAAACATGTGTTTTATACATAAGAACTTATTAAAACACCCTATGAGTAGCTATAATTTTATCTATTCTCTGAAGTACATAAAATCTCAGAGTGATAAGAGTAAATCAATAATGTGTCACTGTGTATTTGTGTTGTATGTATTTATTTCCTAAAAATAAATAACTTAATGGCATCATTTAACCTACTTCAAGAGGTTAGAGCATAAAGATATGTCATAAATCATTGCTGCTTTTTAAGAGTTGGAAATGCAGTCCAACATGATTATAATGTTGCTAGGTCATACTTACCTTCTCAATGAGTTCAATGCAGGCAGCCAGGTCCATCCCAAAGTCAATGAACTCCCATTCAATGCCTTCCTTTTTGTACTCTTCTTGTTCTAGCACAAACATGTGGTGGTTGAAAAACTGTTGTAGTTTCTCATTGGTGAAGTTGATGCACAGCTGCTCCAGGCTGTTGAACTATAAGAAAAGATAAACATAGGAAACTAGTCATAATTAAATCACTTGTATCTATCAGAAGCTATTGATCTTTTCTCTTGAATATAAATGTAAATTTAATTGATGTGATTGCAGACAGTTAGATTATTGTTAATATACTACGTAGTTATAAACATAGGAGAATTAACTTCTTAAAGATATAAATTTCCAGACCTAGATTTTAAAAATTTCAAAAATTTTATTAGACAAAATTCTATGCAATGTAGGCCTTTCAAATATTTCTTTTAGAGAGCTTCAAGAAAGTTTTTCTATGCTCAACTCAGAATAGACTATGAATATTTTATCCTTTCACAGACATTAGTAACTCATTTTTTCTATTTATACAAACTTAGTTGCAAAAGCATTAAAATATTGTTCTTTATAGAAAAAATGATTGGTGATTTGTATATGCCAGTTTTGGTAAGTTTATAACTCACATCAAAGATCTCAAATCCAGCTATGTCTAAGACTCCAATAAAATATTGCCTGGGTTGTTTGGTGTCCAGCTGCTGATTGATACGGGTGACCATCCACAGAAACATCTTCTCATAGATAGATTTAGCCAGAGCACCCACTGAGTTGTATACCTTCAAGAACATAAACAGTTTGTCTTTTAAAAATTGGAAGCAATTTTGGACTCTCGAGTGTCTTGTGGTTTCAAATAAATGGAGACGGACATTTTAAGCCATATTACCTGTTGCACAGTTTGGCCTTTTGTGACATACTCATTGCCGACCTTGACCCTGGGATAGCAGAGAGCTTTGATGAAATCAGCAGAGTTCAGACTAGTCAGATAGGCAGCTTTGTCAGCAACTAGATGAAAAAGAACAGCAAGTCAATCTTGACTTACACAATTTAAGGTGTGAATGATTATATAAAGAAGGTTTTCTCAAATAGTAAGTTGCACAGGAAGCAAAACATTATTTTGTTTATATTGTTTCAGAAACATTGCCATCTTTCTGGTTAACTAGTAATTTTGTTTGCGATGATAATTTGGAACTTGGGAAACTGATGATCAGTTAAATATTTGAAATATAACAAAATTAGGCACAAAGATAAAATTTATTCTTAGATGAATAATAATGGAACTATATTTCCCCCAGTGTACAAGTGCACAAACTAGTACTGAATTTACTTCATTAGAATATAGCTCATTAGAATTTGAACTATTCAATCTGTCACTTGAAAGATAAGGAGTTGTACCTTCTGTACCATCTGGCTCAGCCTGCTCCTCTCTTTGCTTTTGCTTGAATTTCATGTTCCCATAATGCATCACAGCCCCAGTAAGCTTGTAAATGGCCACTTTTTCATCAGAGCTAAAACCTAGGATGTCCACAGCACTCTATTGAAAAAAATTTAAGTTTAACAAGTCATAATTATTACCTGGACACTTGAATCAGTCTCCTTACTTTTTCCTCATCTTGCTTTGCCTTATTTTTAACTACCACTTAACAGTTACACACACACACACACACACACACACACACACACACACACTCATGTTTTCATACGTTTGCCTCACATAACACAGATATATGTATCAGTCTTCCTAGAGGGACATGAAAATAGTGAAAACATTATGCGATTTGTTTACATTTACTCAACCAGGACTCAGAGACATAGCAAGGTCTTTAATTTTACATTTCTCCATATTAGTCTCTCCTTGAACAAGTCTCACAAATCTCTATGCTGCTCCTTCTTAAGTGCAAAGCTAAAAGTAAGTCCTGAGCATTATTGGGTGTGGTAGTCCTAAAAAAAATTAAAAATCAATATGTATGAAAGCCTGAAAAACCTGAAAGCCTATAATTTATTATGGGCATATATGTGGAGGACTGCAGTGGTATTGAACTATTCTGTCTGCTAAGACTTTGCTTACAACGTATATGTTTTTATTTATTACTTACATCAGTTGCCATCAACTCTTCTTGATCATCAATACTGGGTACTGTAATTTCACCTTGACTGACAAAAGCAAAGTCATATGGGTTGGTGGTGATCAGAAGCATTTCTATATGTGTACAAATGAACAAACACAGAAAGTTAGATTGTCATCAAAAACTTCCAGATAGACTTAAGTGGGTTGATAATCGCCCTTGGTAGAAATTTAGAAATCAAAAAGTTCTTACCAATAAGTTCTGGTTTCTTATTGGACATGATTTGATAAAAGATGTGATAGCTTCTTTCAGCTTTTAACTGGAAAGTAACTCGGGATTTCTCTAGAAGATCTAGAAAGTAAGATCAAATATTTTTTTAAAGGACCACAAAATTTATTTATTTGAAAAATCCACATGACATATATAACAAGATTTTCAACATATGACATCGAAGAAAAATATTATTAATTACCAATGTTTAATAACTTACATGTTTCAATATCTGCCGAAGCCAGTTTGCCTGTGGCACCAAAATGGATTCTGATGAATTTACCCTTAAGAAGGCAAAAATGTCAATGTCACTATGTACCTAAAACAATACTGTGAAAGATATGTAATTTACTTTAGTCAAAATAAAAATTATTATTATAAAAAAGAAGACCAAAAAGGAGCTTATTAAAATGCATACACCTTTACTTTTACTCTGGACCAAATATCAGGAAGATATTTACAGTACATGTATAGATGTGCCAAAACTGATTCTCAGACTTACAAAGCGAGAGGAGTTGTCATTTCTCACAGTCTTGGCATTGCCAAAAGCCTCCAGTAGGGGATTGGCACTGATGATTTGATCTTCAAGTGTCCCCTAAAGAAGAAGGAATAGATAAAGAACTCTAGAAAGGTTATAGATTAACCTCTGTTAATCTATAGTTATAGATTGCTAAATGTCAATTCCCATCAACTCTTCCTATTCCTTTTTTCCACTTCATAGTGTTCTATAACATATGGGAATTGAAAATACTTTTTAAAGTTGAGAAGGGGGACATATTGGGGAAGGGGACAGTCTGGTTGCATAGCTTAATTTATATTGTTTCAGGTGTAGCTATGCATCCTAGTAAATGTTTGTAAAATTTTTTGCCTCATATATGCTAGTACGTATTTTTTTTCTCAAAAACTTTCAACAGTTATTCTCTAAGTTCTGATATCACTTGAGTCAAACTTAAAGCTAACTATTTCTTTCATCCCAGGCTTATATATATATATATGCATATATATGCAGGTGGGTGTATATATATACACACACATATATATATGTATATGTATATATATATATTTATATACACCCACCTGCATTTTACCAGTAGGAGCTTCTTCCTTTTTCTTCTCCCCAGTAACTGCAATTGTTGCAAAATACTGGATGACACGCTTGGTGTTCACGGTCTTCCCTGCACCAGATTCTCCACTGCCAAATCCAAACAGAAGACAAAGTTAGAATCAAAACTATAATCATAATTACTACAAAATATAATGGAAATGCATAAATCCACATACGTGATCAGGATTGATTGATTCTCACGATCTGTGAAAGAAAACACAAGCAAACTCAGTACAGATTAACAGATTAATTTATATTCTCACCTGGTGGCAGTCATGGGGTTACTCCTGGCAGGCTTGGGGACCATATGGGAAGCCAGTATTTGAACCACCATTGGGTCTGGTTTGGCTGCGTGCAAGGCAAATGCTATCTCTCTGGCCCTTTTCAAAAATTTTTGAACTATCAATTTGTGTTTTTGCTTTTCATAAGATTTAAGTATTAAGTAGAATTAATTATTTATATTTAAGTAGAAAAAAGATGCATTAATAAATAAATAGTTCATATCCCTGTGTGTTTACTGTGGCAGAATATGGAATATATTATTTCAGCACACTACCCAAGAGGGAATCTACCAACATAACATGTGATGCCCCATTTATTCACGTGATCAGTTATAAAATCTGACATATTATGAGTCAATGCTTAACTCAAATGATTACATAGTTATCATATAAACTTGTTACCATGAGAACGTGAAGCTTGCTTTTTAAAGGAGGGTACTATGCTAATTATAATAAAATGCAGATTTATATTTGGTTAAATGTAAGCTGCAGATACATTTATTTGCATATCTAGCACAGAAATACAAGAGTTCCCTATTTTTTATTTCTAAATATATTCTCCCAATTATTAGTAGTTTTATTAATTGCATCATACTACCAGTTATTTTAATATTACTATTGCTATGTTTGTATTGAATATTTTATTCTCAAAGTGATGCCATTGCTTATACACATTTTTAAAAATAACCATGAAAATTTCTAATATGCTATCTTACCAGTCAGCATGAACTGATATGCATTGTCAGAGATGGAGAAGATGTGGGGTGGGGCCTCCTGTCGCTTTTTGCCTCTATAGGCAGACACCACCTCCGGGTTATACACTGGCAGCCATTTGTAAGGATTGACAGTGACACAGAAAAGGCCTGAGTAGGTCTGTGAAACATAACAAGGTTGTTCTGTCAGCAGTCACCTCATGAATCTGCTGTGGAACTGTTTATTCAAATATGAGATGAGAAGAACCAACATATTATCCAGTTCACATAAAGTTTAATGGTTTCATTTATTGGCTGCCTCCCTCTGACACCTGCTGCTGCTTTCCAGTTAATTTAGTTTTAGATAAAATAACCCTCTACATATACACACTACATATACATTTCCAAAGATATAAGATTACACTAACTAGAAACAAGCTCTGATCACTGCTGGATGCATCCTCAACACACATATACCCATAGACATGCACACAAATGTTTAATAATAACATTGGAGTAGCTAAACCCTAAACTTAAATCTCATTGGCTTTAGGAACAGAATCTGAATGAAGTTAAGGAAAATCTATGTTTAAATGCACTCACATAGATCATCCAGGCTGCATAACGCTCTTTGAGGTTGTACAGCACAGCGGGTTCATGCAGGTGAGTCATCATGGCCATATCCTCAATCTTGTCATATTTGGGAGGGTTCATAGAGAACACTTGATCTTCCTTAACTGTGACGGTCTGTTAAGAAAAACAAAACCCAGAAAGTGTCAACTAAATAATAGAAAAAAAAAACCACTGCCTTTCATGCCTCCTACTCATTTTGAAAACTTACTGTCCCAGCTTCAGTCTTCACTGTCACCTTCCCAGATTCCCTACTTTGAACAGTACTTTTCACATAGGATTCCTTAGCATCCACCACAAAGACAGAATTCTTGGCATCAAAGGGCTTGTTCTGGGCTTCAATTCTCTCCTTTTCAGACTTTCGGAGGTAAGGAGCAGCCTCCCCAAAAACTGCCATCTCTGCGTCGGAACTCATGATGGCGGGTTATCGACAGCAGAGCCCCACTTGTCCTAAGGGGAAGAAACAGAGCCTAGTGATGACTCTGGGTGTTGGTGGAGATTGTCCTGTCAAATTGTCCTGACCCGTTATTCTCCACAGGTCATTCATACCTTCAGAGAATTCTCTCAAGTTCCAGATAAACAAGCCAAGGAATAGAAAATTATGTTGATCAATTAAATTTTGTGGTAATTTAAGTGTCTGTTCCCTCCTTGATACAATGAACTATCTTGACTAAGTAATATAGTAAAATTTATGTGACAGTCAGGAGCGATTTCTGAGCAAGAGGCCAGGAGTAACTCCTGAGCATCACTGGCTGTGGCCCCCCCAATCTCAATATTACTTTTTTGGGGGGCACACCCAGAGTGATGTGTGATACTCAGGGGTTACTTTTGGCTATGAACTCAGAAATTACTCCTGGCTTGGGGGACCAGATGGAACACCAAGGATCGAACTGAGATCCATCCTGGATTAGCCGATTGAAGGTAAACACCCTTACAGTTGCGCTCTTGCTTTGGCCCCTTAATAATATTTTAAATATGCATCTTCCTTCTTCCAGAATAAGTGTTTAAGCCAAATGTAGTAGAATAATTTTCCACTGAAAAATCTAGTCTTAAGAAAGTAAGTCCTATTGCTTGGTGACAAGGACTTGATAGGAATGGGAGAAGGTCACCTTTGTGAGTGGAACTGGATCTAGTTTATGCAAAGCCAAAAAAACGCCAACAGTTTATTCTATACTTTCCAGAAAGTCTTGAACTTTTAATCAACATTAAAATTCTTTTTAAACTATAATATTAGACATAGAATTTATCACAAATTGTACAAAATCAATTTAGTTCACAATCACAGCAGATGTATTTTCAGGAGACAAATATTAGAACATTTAATGGAGAATTGCTATTGTATTTTTTCTAAGTTTGATATCATGACAGGAAATTTGTTTTTGTTTGGGGGCTTTTCCCTGAGGTGTTAGGGCTTACTACCAGTTCTGTATTCAGGAGTCATCTTGTCATGCTCAGGTTTAGATGAGGTAGTAGAGATTGAACAGATTTAACTGGAGTCAGCTGCATGTAAGACAAGTATTATATTCCTGTATTATATATCCATCTTTATATAAGGAAATTTTAATTTGACATGTATCTTAAAGTTGAAAAATATAACCTATACACAAAACAACTTTCTAATATCTGTTGTTTCCAAACTTGTGCTTCATAGCCTCCCAGGAGAATTCAATATTGTTGCAAGTGACCATTGAATCTATCCATAGTGATTACTGGCTTAATTTATAACAAATTCTTTTCTGAATGTAGTAATGTATGAAATATAAGCCCATTAAAAACTGTGAGATAAGTACTTTTCATTTTAGTTATTTCAAACATACTAAATGTATAGGTCTATGCAAAGTTGGTGTAGGCTTGTTAAATAGTTGATTATATTGAAGAATACCTGAAAACACCAAGTTAAATCAGACATGAAAAGAACTGGAACATCTTTCACAATAAACTAGACCAGTATATCTTGATTTTATTGATAAGAAAATTAAAACCCAGAAAGTTCTTTCTGTATAGCAGAACTATAAGAGGTGGTCCTTGGGAGTAAATCCTATTCATCTGTTGGATATCGGTATTGGTACTAATTGCACAACAATATTTTAATATAGAAGAGGCTGCCAAATTAAACAAGGCAACTAGATTCAGTAAATAGTCTCAATTGGCATCTAGAGGATTTTACTTATTGATAAACATATTGTTAAATTTATTATTTGAATTCTCATGTACTTTCTTTCTTTGGCTAATTTTGAAGTAGTAGGATACACTACCTGTTACATCTGTTCACTGTGCCAACAATGATGTCTTAACAATGTGAAGGTTGAAATATTTAACTACAGCCAAATTACTTTAAAGTCAAGTGCATCAGAGAAGCCATTTTTATCCTAATTGTATCTTACTTTAAATATGAGTAGGAAATGAAAGGTTATGTCTTTAAAAACTAGCAACAAAGAGATCATTTTATTCTTTACATTACAGTAATAAACTTCTCTTACCTCTGAGTTAAAAGATGAAGAAGGCAGGTTCAAAGTAGACAACTACTGTTGAAATAAATTTAAAAAAAGAAAAAAAAGATAAAAATTCTTTTAAGTTCTAAGAATGAACACTAGTAGGTATATTGTTTATGTTATCCTTTGGAATGTTCGAAGTAATTTAAAATTGGTAAATAATCAGCATCCTTAAGTGAATAATAATTACAACATGAAATGCAGAATTGGGCAAGTTCTCTTCTCTATATACATACCTTAATGAATTTGAGGAAGGACGGGACAGAGGCAACTCAACTCTACTTTTATAGAGATCATTCTGCAAACACAGCAGCCACCTCAGCTGTCCTAGTTGGGAACTTACTTGGCAAAACCTTTTTTGGCAATCTCTTTCCACAATATTCACTGACTGTAGCTGTGAATAGATATAATTAGAAATATTTTTGTCACCTATAAATAATTTGACAGAGGATGATCTAGGGTTATCTGTAGGCATTTGATAGGGGATGGGGATTCAGAGCTTCTTAGGCGGTTTCTTCAGCTTTGTGATTGCATCATTCATCTCAGAATTCAAAACCAGGCTTCTACTTAATCTTCTGACTATAAAAGTGGTCTAACACAATAAACCTGATGTGAGGGATTTAAGACTGATTGACATGTTAACACTTAAAGTCATTAAAGAATTGGAATGAATTTTAGATCTGACATTATTAGAAGCACTGAATGATAGCTATTAAGGTAGAAAAATCTTAGCCTAGGTCTGGATTAAAGAAACACCACTGATAAATTTATTTAAAGTCTGAAAGTCTAAATAAGGTTGAAGAAGAAATTAGATTGTGGTGATAGACAAATAGAAAGTCATGAGATTATAATGTATAATAAATCATTCTATGTTTTTTTCTCTAGAGGACACAATATGGTTATATCAGGTCCTTTCTTTTTACCGAGATGTTAAGAGGATGTTGTGTGATGATCCATGCATGTTCTTCTGAAAAATGGAGGGAGACACAAACATGCATTTGTAATCCATGGACAAACTCTCATCACTAGCTGTAGCTCTAATGAGGTTGGTATACTTATTTTTTATTAGGTGGGTGGAAAGACATAACATTCACAATATCTCCGAAATGAGTGGGACAACACATATGCTTATAGTTCTAGTACATAATTTTCTGATGGTTTTGCATGTAGCTAGTACTGGTGTGTATCACAAAACATCTTAGTCTGTTTTTAAGAGCTGGCATAATACATTTTCTACAAACAATGCTCTTTTTTTGAACCGATGACCTTTTGCATGAAAGGCAAACGCCTTATCTCCATGCTATCTCCTGGGCCCCAACAATGCTCTTTTTTTTAATAATTAATGTTGACACTTTATAAACATCCCTTTGACTTCTAAGCTATTACCACATTAACAAATTGAATATTCTATGGCTACAACTTCATCCTGTACAACACTCTGGAATTGATGGGCAACATTTTCTTTAAATTTCTGTGAAACTGATTCACAGATGAGTAATGACTTATTCAAAAAATTTTAGGCTAAAATATTTAAATTTTTAATTAATATTTTATCAAGTTAGTAATTTTTATTTTCAAACTTAATATCTAATTATAGACATTATAGATATGATTAAATATATGTGCTAATCTCAACTCTCTAGAACAGTTCTCAATTCTGTAAATTAATTCTCAAGTTCTGTTGCCTTTGTGATTTTATTATTTCCTTATTTTATATCTTATATACCTCATGTGTATATATTTCTCTTTACTGGCAGATTCATTCAGCCTGGTAGTCTTCAATTCTCTCCTGATAGGTGAAAATTGCATAATTTTAAATTATTTATGGCAGATATTTTCCAGAGTGTGTTTATATATACACATATACATACATATATATGGTATATTATATATACCATAAATCCTTGAACAATTGAATTACTTCCAGATTTTAACTATAGTGAATAATGAACATAGAAACACGTATATCTTTTTTCAATTGAGTTTCTGAGCCATACTAAGAAGTAGAATTTCTGTATCATCTCAATTCTTAGTTTTCTTGATTCTTAGAAGTGTTGTCAAAGCAAAGGGTGAGGGGAGGGTTTCTTTTTACCACCAAATCGCCTCAATACAGATTGTCTTTGTTCTTTTTGATACATGACAGTCTAATTGGTATAAAGTATTGTGACATTGTTTTGATTTTTAATTTCCCTAATAATAGGTGGTACTGGGCATTTATTGCATACATATTGGTTATTTGTGCAATTTTAGAAAGCTTCTGTTCATTCTTCCCTCCATTTGTTATGTTTTTTATTCTTGTTTTGTTTTACAAGTGCTGTATGTATTTTTAATAAATATTTAATTGATTTGCAAATTTACCAATAATATATAAGGAATCCCTTTTCTCTACGTCCTCTCCAACACATAGTTTTATCTCTTTTAAATAAATGCAATTTTAAGAAGTGTTACACAATATATCATTTGTGTTTTAATTTGAATTTCCCTACTACTAAAAGACAAATATTAATATTAAAAATTAAATGGTTTTGTGACCTTTGAATGTATACTTAATTATCAAAGAAGTATTTAAATGAAATATATCATTTTGTTAAGGACATTTGCAGCAATGTGGAACAAAAATATTGATATATAATTTTTAGTTATGTCTGATTTTTATATTAGGTTAATTTTGGTTTTAGAGAAATTGGAAGAATTACTGTTTCTTCAATAATTTGGAAGAGATTGGGGCCAGTGAGGTGGCGATAGAGGTAAAGTTTCTGCTTTGCAAGCACTAGCCAAGGAAAGATCGCGACCGCAGTTCAATCCCCTGGAGTCCCATATGTCCCCCCAAACCAGGGGCAATTTCTGAGCACTAAGCCAGGAGTAACCCCTGAGCATCAAACAGGTGTGGCCTGAAAAACAAAAAACAAAATCCAAATAATTTGGAAGAGATTAAGTAGTATGGGATGGGCACTAAGTCTTTAAGTTCTGGTAAAAATCAGTAGTCAGCCCATGCAGATGAGACTTCTTGTCATTGGGAAGACTTTTAATTACTGATTCAATTTCTTTACTGTAATTGGTTTGTTCATGTTTTCTACTTCCTATTATTTTTGCTATCCCACCACAAGTGTCACTTTTCCTCCACCAATGCTTTTCATTTCCTCAAGCCAGTCCCTTTAGCAGGCACAAATAGATTTACTTCATAGAGCTTGTTACAACAAAATGTCTAATGTAATTATCAAAAAATAGATCAATAAAGATAAATTCATGTTAATCATTAGATCTCAGAGTGGTATTACTAAAGTTTTTCTTTCTTTTGAGTCACATCTGGCAGCGCTCAGGGGTTACTACTGGCTCTACGCGCAGAATCTCTCCTGGCAGGCTCCGGGGACTGCATGGGATGTCGGGAGTCGAACCACCGTCCTTCTGCATGCAAGGCAAACGTCCTATCTCCATACTATCTCTCCAGCCCCGTTACTAAAGTTTTTGAGGATTTAAATAATTGATTGATACTGGTTAAACCTTCTGTGTTATTGTTTTTTGCTCATTGAAGTTGGGAGGTTTGTACACAACTTTTCTTTTCTTTTCTTTTTTTTTGTACACAACTTTTCTATCAAACATGCTGTGCTCCTCCTGGACTTTCAGTCCTGTGAAATTTGAAGGTATTGCATTGTATGTGACTGTTGGCCGTGTACTTCAGAAGCTGAGGAGCTGGGCCACCTGGTTACTGGAGGATGTGGGATGTGTATGTAGTCTCTGGGTCTATTAGGTAAGGCAGGAAATTGTCCCCATCCCTTCCTTTTACAGAGGTTGCAGAGTTTTCAACATGGATATTGATGTACCTGGATGATGTGATAGCTTGTTTATTTGTTTAAAAAATACAACTCCTGATTTTATTAAAACTTTAGCTTTTATTTTATTCTATTTTTTATTTTTATTTTTTTGGGGGGCCACACCCGTTTGACGCTCAGGGGTTACTCCTGGCTATGAGCTCAGAAATCGCTCCTGGCTAAGAGGGACCATATGGGGCTCCTGGGGATCTAATCTACCTATGCTAGCGCTTGCAAGGCAGACAACTTACCTCTAGCGCCACCTTCTCGGTCCCCAAACTTTAACATTCTTATGAATTTAATATCACTGATTTATGTTTGTTTTTGGTATTTGATATTTTTATTATTTCCTTCCTTCTACTTATTTTGGAATTCATTTGTTGTATTTTTCTAGTTTCTCAAGTTGTGAGATTAGGTCATTAATTTGAGCTTTTCCTTTGTTACAATGTTAGCCTATACTTTCATGAAATTAATATTTTAAGTTATAAATTTTGATAAAAACAAAGTTCATGATTCTTCTATGCTAAGTAACTCAGACTAATTCCAGGTTCAATTTTCTTTATGTATAAACAGAATTCTATGTACCAAAATAGGATATATATGCACAAATATTGTATGTGCACAAATAAAATAAAATAAATTAAAATAAAATAAATAAAATAAAATTGTGCTAATAATACAACTTTCTCTAACATAATATAGATCTATCTATCCATTTAGCTATATTTGTTTTGGGAACCATACCTGGCAGTGATCAGGGATTACTCCTAGTTCTGTGCCCAAGGATCACTCCTGGAAGG
The DNA here is from genome assembly GCA_004027635.1 of Crocidura indochinensis. Classification (NCBI taxonomy): domain Eukaryota; kingdom Metazoa; phylum Chordata; class Mammalia; order Eulipotyphla; family Soricidae; genus Crocidura; species Crocidura indochinensis. Next base: position 18,915 of record PVKC010008586.1, read on the forward strand.
CTTGGAGGACCATATGGATTGTTGGGATCAAACTTGATGCATGCAAGCAAGCACCTTCACTACTGTACTGTCTTCAGGCTCATAATATATTTTTAATAACTCTTTATATAAGCATTTAGTCAATTAAGTATTATTTATTTAGAAGATATACAGTAGTAATTAAAGTCCCTGATCTTATGGAATTAACATTTTTGTGGGAGGGGTAGTGAAGATGATACATTTATTTTAAAAGTAAATAATTTATTTTAAGAAATGTGCTATGCAAAGTCTTAATTAAAGACTTAATTATTGAAAATAATAAAGTCTTAATTAAAATAGTAATATATGTTGTGTTCCATATTTAGTGTAGCAAACTGGGGTAAAATTTTTTACATTTGAATTGAATAATTAAAATTACTTATAAAAATTAAAATAAATAGCAATATAGAAGATTACAGGCACCAGGCAGTGGCGCTGGAGATAAGAGGTGCCTGCCTTGCCTGCGCTAGCCTAAGACGGACCATGGTTCGATCCCCCGTTTTCCCATATGGTCCACCAACCAGGAACAACTTCTGAGCGCATAGCCAGGAGTAACCCCTGAATGTCACCAGGTGTGGCCCAAAAACAAACAAACAAAAAAAAAATAGAAGATTGCAGGCACAGTGTTAGGGCATTTGCCTTACAAGCAGCTGGTCCAGAATGGACCTCGATTTGATCCTCTGGGTCCCATATGGTTCCCCAAGCCAGGAGTAACCCCTGAGAGTCACTGGGTGGGCCCCAAAACTAAAAACAAAACAAAAACCAAAAACGAAGATTGTAGGAAGTAATTGAGAGAAAATATGCTTGTATTTTAATACCTAATATGAGTTCTGTGCATAAAGGCTTAGGCCTTTAGTGTACATTGCTTACTTTTTTCTCAAGTAAAATTAAAAATTAGAATATGCTATTGCTGCCATATACTGAAAAGAAATTGAGTCACAGACTGGTTAACTCAATTGCCTAGGTACATGTTTATGATAACATAATATGCTTATGATACATAACATGGTATGTGTTAAAACAAAGTCATAAGTAAAGTAAAAATACTGTAAAGACAAGCCCTATAACCTCTGCATTTATGTAATGATTTTACTCAGATTAAAAAAACAGAATTAAAATATCTTTCATCAAATTACTTACAGTTTATGAAAGATATATTTATAGGAACATCATTTGATATCATGCAATGTTCTGTTGTTCAACACGCTTACTCACCAAAAGACAGTGTCTTTAAAGCCAGGAAGTCATAAATAAATTATCCCAGACACACAGATGGTGAGAAATACATGAAGCTAAAAAGATATATCTATGTAGAAATGTACTTTCAGTGTTATGGCATGTTAGTGTAGGCTCAAGTTTTCTTCAGAAATTTTATCTTGGTAGCATATACATCATCTTCCCCTACACTTATTGAGTAATTTTCTTCACTCACCACTTCCCTTTTATAGCTGTCCACACCTTTCTTCTTGCTTGAATAACATGGATAAAAATATACCAGATGTTATAATTAACTCAGAGGTACATGGACTCTTGATAAAGAAGAGAAATTAGAAAAATAATGGGTACAAAGTTATTTGATCTTTCAATTATTCCATTTGTTTTTTAGGATTTTCCACAGAAGCTAGTGTTTATTTGTATAGGTTTTATTATATCTCTAATTATTTGTGATATTTATACTTAAAAGAATGAGAAATTATGTGCTCTGCCATTCAGTGCAGTATTTGTTAATACTTGAGACTAACTTATATCTTGTACTTTATAACTTGTAATGAAATAAACATTCTTAATTTCAACTTAAAAATTTGTCCTTAGGGGCCCGGGAGATAGCATGGAGGTAAGGCATTTGCCTTTCGTGCAAAAGGTCATCGGTTCGAATCCCGGTGCCCCATATGGTTCCCCGTGTCTGCCAGGAGCAATTTCTGAGCATGGAGCCAGGAGTAACCCTGAGCACTGCCGGGTGTGACCGAAAAAAAAAAAGAAAAAAAAATTTGTCCTTAGTTCCAGGTAGTAGAACTAACTTTCAAGAGCATCTTTTTTTTTCTTTTAGGTTAAATTCATGGTTACTTAAAATATTTTGAGTTTTAGGTATAGTTCTGATGCTTGTTTTATTTTGGTATAGTAAAGGGCAAAATAATAATCATTGGAAGTGGGAGAGTGAAGGACAAGTACGTTTCTATATTCTTTCATAAGTTATTGATTACTGTTGCTAGTCACTATAATGAAGAACAATAATGTTTGTTTAAAGCACTTTTTGTTTATTTCTTTGTTTTGGGCCATACCTGGTGACTCAGCTTAGTGGTTACTCCTAGCTATGTGCTCAGAAATTGCTCCTGGCTTGGGGGACCATATGGGACGCCTGGGATTGAACCTTCCTGGGTTAGCCACATGCAAGGCAAAGGCCCTACCACTGTGCTATTGCTCCAGCCCCTAAAGCAGTTTTTTGCATAAATATCAAGTATGTAACTCTGAGTAGAGAACATACAGGCTTACTATATAAACTTGAAGTCATTGTTTACAGGAGAAAGTGTAATGTGAGATCAGAATAGACCGAAAATTAGAGCTTGAGTTTTATTACTCTGATAGTAAAAAAAAAAAAAATGGGTGAGAAGAGAAATGTGAGATTTTTGTTTCAGACAAACAGAAATAAAGGTTAAAAAGAGATCTTAACCAGACAACAGATTTTTCCAATTATAGGAAAAATTATTTTCCTAACAATAGAATATGTATTATATGTAGTCATGTAATTGAAGGAGTAGGGAATATGTAATTTAGAAAAAAAAGCAAGACATAGTAAGATCATTTGTAGAACAAATCCAGATTGGAATGAAATGAGGGATTGTAGGGATATAAGGAATAGGTAATTAAGAAAATAGAGACACTGCAAATAATCTTCTGTAAGAAATTTGGCTGTAAATAGAAGTAAAGATATGAGACAATAATGAGGAAAAAAGTACAGGGAGAGTTTAAGAAAAGGTCAATATTTTTCCTTTTAGAGGCTGTTATTTGTAATATTACTATTGAAGAGATATAATGCATATCACTTTATATGCTTTCCTCACCTATTTCTTGTCTAGGGTAATCATTTCTAACTATCATTGTCATTGTGGTCCCTTCTTTACTCTAACTTCATTCCCCTCTATTTATGACAAATTTTCTATAAAGGGGAGAGTGGGAGGGAGGGAACCTGAGGACTTTGGTGGCAGGAAATGGGCATGGGTGAAGGTGTTGTACATTGTACAACTGAAACTCAATCATGAACAACTTTGTAACTGTGTATCTCATGGTGATTCAGTCAAAAATTTATTTATTGGGGTTGGAGAGATAGAATGGAGGTAAGGCATTTGCCTTGCATGCAGAATGTCAGTGGTTCAAATCCCGGCATCCCATATGGTTTCCCCGAACCTGCCAGGAGTGATTTCTGAGCATAGAGCCAGAGTAACCCCTGAGCACTGCCAGTTGTGATCCCCAAACCAAAAAAAATGTATTTATTAAAAAAATAAAATGTCAAAGAAAAAAAAAAGATCCAGTAAACCTGATTTCCATCCCAAGCACTGTTTATATTCCTTCCAGCCCACTAGGTATGACCCCAGAACACAAAGACAGGAAGTAAGTCTGAGTATGACTCAAAACAACAAGAAAGATATGGGTCAAGTTGTAAATGAAAGTGAAAGAAAGGAAAGTCTGCTGTATAAAAATTCTAACTAGGGAAGTAATGAGACTTAGTCAGGCAGAGGCAAGATCCCTAATGTAGAGAGATGCATCTTACTGGAAGGATGAAAATGGTCTAACACTACAAATGTGACATCAAGGCCAGGACATTAACTCTAAGGAATGGAGAGCATCCCTTGCATGTAGTGGCACTGGTGTGATCCCTGGCACAATATGGAGTCCTGAGCAGATCTGGGAGTATCTCTTCTGCAAGAATAAGAAGTAGTCTGTGATCTCTGCTTGGTGTGAACAATAGTAATAATAATATATGAAATTAGTTTTATTTGATGGAATATATTTTTATAAGCAAATAAGAGATCATTTTATTAGCCAAATAGGGAAATAGAGATTTGAGGATAATGGAATTTGAAATAGAAATTTTGATTGGGGGCTGAAGCAATAGTACAGAGGGTAGAAAGTTTGCCTTGCACAAGGCTGATCTGGGTTCAATCCCTGGTATTCATCATAGCACTAGGCACAATAGCTAAGAGTTGGAATCAACCTAGATGTCCAAAAGAATATAAGTGGATCGTGAAGAAGTGATACATATATACAATGGAATACTACTTAACTGTAAGGAATGATGCAGCCATGCAGTTCACTGCAACATGATCAAACTGGAAGATATTATATTAAATAAAGTAAGCCAGAAGTAGGATAAAATGAGATAACATTATTATATGTGGTATTTAGAATAACTGCATGAAAGAATGCAGTGGTACAAAAGGGGTTGTCTAGAACACTTTTGATTCCAGAGTATAGTGAGAAGAAAATTAATTGAGTGGAGGGAGAAAAAGAAAGATGTGCATAATGAGGTCAGGGATAAGGGTGTATTGGAGATAAGTACAGAACTAAAAATCCAAGCCATGAAGTCAACAATGAAACCTAACCTTTAACAATCAAACTTAAAAAGGTGGCTGTAATGATGGGAGGATAGAGTGGTGTGGTGATGATGTGGCATGGACTCTGGAAACATTGGTGGAAGAAGGTTGATACTGGTAGAGGGTTTGGTGTTGAAACATGTTATGTCTATAATTTAACTCTGAATAACTTTGTAAATCACAATGCTTTAATTTTTTTTAATTCTAGGCATTCTATTCTAATATCTGCTTAACATTCTTTTATTATGACTAGAGTAAAACAAATAACCAAATTATAGATTTTAAAAAATAAACTAAAAATATTGTAGTTTGTAGAATGTAATGGATCCTAGTTCCATTGAGGTAGTTCAGGTAAGTATAGTGGAGAGTTTTTATTTTGAATTTTTAGAGTGTCTAATCAAAATCTTTAAAAATATTTTTGGTTAAAGTAGCTAATTACTGCATTTTCTTTTATTTTTACTTAATTATATTTGTTTTGGGATAGATTATTTACCATTTTATTAAAATTTAGGAACATTTTTTATTAACATAACTCTAATTTTAGAAAAGTCAGCTCACATTTTCTCTGATGAAGCTTAGTAATTGTTCCTTCCTTGGTTTTACTCTAGGCTATGCCTACTTCATGCAGGAGTACCCATAGATGGATGTTACTTATTATATCATATTTTATTACTGGCAACGAATTCCTTATTGTATAAATAAAATTAAAATGCTTCTTTGTCCATTCGCTTGATGTATAAAAATATTGACACAATTGAAAGAAAAAAGAAGACTCACAAGTTCTTTGCAGATAAATTTTTTATCTGCAAAAATCATTTAGTACAAAACAGGTGACAAAGATATTCACATTTTGTGTATTTCTTTGATCACTTTTCATTTCTGAATGAATTACTCTTCACTTATAATTTTTGTGTGAACTTCCCGGCTCTTCACACGTAATTTGTTGACCTGGGACTCAGCAATGTCAGCTCTTTCCTCAGCCTCCTCCAGTTCATGCTGGATCTTGCGGAACTTTGCAAGATTGACATTGGATTGTTCCTCCTGAAAATGAATGAAATATATGTTTGAGGAAAAGGTCTCAAAATTTCTATATTTTTAGATCAATGTGTCTTAAATATATTTTTATTAAAAAATGCTTGGCTTTTGACTATAGTGAGGATAAGGATAGAGATAGAGTGGAGGAGGAGAAAGACAGGTGTGAAATAACATGGGACAGGAGTTAAGGAGATTCAGGTACATTGGTGAAGTTAAGAATGGACAGAACTAAATATCTAAGCCATGGCGTCAACAACACTGACTTATGAGATCTAGACTTAAAAAGATGCCTGCTATAATGAACAAGGGATGATGGAATTAAGGGATAGACACCAAGAACATTGGTGGGGGGAGCTTGACACTGGTGGTGGGAATCATGTGAAACAGCATATATCTAAAACTTAATAATTAACTTTGTAATAACACTGCTTTATGTACATAATTTTGAATTAAAACAACATATTTTGTATTTCACACCTCTCATCCTGAAAATGAAAACAGATCTCCAAAATATGCTGAAATTATATATATTTTATATAAAATGTATAGCCATGAGTATAAGTTTTTGTAGATTCACTTTATAAATTAAACAGAAGTTAATTGTTCCCAAGTGCTATCTTTTAATTTGTGGCATTTTAAAGGTATAGAGAAATAAGATAAAATTAAATGTCAAGAATATAGAACATAACAAGCCTACTTTATATCCAGAGTTAATATTTAACTACTACTTAATACCTTCATATATTTATAATGTTATTTCAATCAACATTTTCAAAAAATAATTTCAATTTCTTTCACAACCAGTAAAGAAATTCACCCCTTTATTTAGTGTGTTATGCTATATATTGAGTTAATCAAACCATGGCTTTGATATTTCTCAAATTTCTAGTAAAATCTTGCTAGTGTATCTTGCAGTTTCTAATCCACAATATACCCCATGCCTCTATTAGCCATGATAGCATGAAAAAGCATTCTAAAATATCTCCTTGTACCTATCTGGTTATTTGAAAACCCATTTTCCATGTAATAACCATATGGAGGAGGAAGATTATGGTTTGTTAAGCAGAGCTTAGAGGGCCCTAGGAAACACTTGATCAATTAGGCCAGATGCTTCAGTGCTAGGGCCTGAGGATAGTTAGATATTAGTTGTACTCAGGGTTCAAAAATATAAATCAGGCATAATTGATCCAGCTTAAAATTCTCCAATAGCTTCTCAGTGATCCAATGTACTTAGAGTAAAATAGAACCTTTTAAATAATGAGTATTTGCTCTTTCCAGCTATCCACAGGAGGTTTAATAATGCATTTGGCTATTTGGGTCCATGATGCAATGCTACTTGAATTGGGTGGTGTGGATGGGGAGGCATGAGATGCTCAGGTGGTCATAGGGATGCTAGGGATGAAATGCAACTTCTTTATTATTTTGTGCCAGTTCTCTAGCTCTCAAATTCTAGTATCTTACCATGATTAAGAAGACTGATTTGTTTCCAGTCTAGCTATCCACACAATCTCTATCTCACCTCTGTTCTTTTTGCTTCTTGAACCAGATTTTTTTTCTATTTAAAACTTCGTTTGCTTCTCCCTTCCCTAGAAAATTGCCTAGAAAAATTTCTACTCAACAACTGGATGATTTTTTTTAGTCATAAAACTCTTAATGAGTTATTTTCCTCTGATCTTTCTTCATCTCCACCATTACTTTCCTGTTTAATCCTGTTACCTTAGTTGACTTGTAAATAACTCCACTGGAAGTTACCAATTCAAGGGACTGTGCACTTACCGCTTCTTCAGCTTGTCTCTTGTAAGCTTTCACCTTTGCTTGCAGTTTATCCACAAGATCCTGGAGTCTGAGTACATTCTTGCGGTCTTCCTCTGTCTGAAATAATATTTTAAGATTAATTTCTAGAATCTACAAATATGATTACATTTTGTTATTACAAATGTCCCTTATCCTGAAATAAAGACCAAGACAGGCCATTTTCTTACTTGGTAAGTCAGTTCCTTTACTCTTCTTTCATGTTTGCGAAGACCCTTGACAGTTTCAACGTTACGCTTCTGTTCATTTTCAACTTCTGCTTCAAGTTCACGTACCTGAAAGAAGACAGACATTTAAAAAAACTTAATGATGATCAGTTTACTTTCTACTTATCAGTATATATATATATATATATATATATATAATTATTCAACATAGTGCTTCTTTCATTATGTACTTTATAATTTTAATGTCATAGCCTAATTGCCTCTTTCATGAACTCTTGGGTAGCAAGAAAGAGCTCTTAAATTACTCTCTGTGCAACCCTACAACTTTTAACAGAAGAGTTATACAAACTGGCTTATTGTATTGGGACCATGCTGATTTAATAAGCTTGTGATAGTAAATAAAAATAGATACAGAAAACTCACTCTGGCTTCCAGTTTCTGGATCTGCTTCTTCCCACCCTTCAGGGCCAGCTGCTCAGCCTCATCCAGTCTGTGCTGTAGGTCCTTCACTGTCTGCTCCAGGTTCTTCTTCATCCTCTCTAGATGAGCACTGGTGTCCTGCTCCTTCTTCAACTCCTCAGCCATCATGGCAGCCTAGATGGCAACAAAGTCAGATGAGCACTAAGATATAGCACTTAAGATCCAAGTTTGGTCTTCCCTTTGCTCCCCTCTGCTCACATCAGTGATGGCCTTCTTGGCTTTCTCCTCTGCATTGCGGGCTTCTTGGACAATGTCCTCCATCTCTCCCTGGATTTGGGAAATATCTGTCTCCAGCTTCTTTTTGGTATTGATCAGACTGGTGTTCTGGTGAAATATGAAATTTTAAATATTAAACACATCGGAATAAAATATTTATGCCTGATGTTATAATAAGTTTATAAACCATTACATTACTTGGTACCACTCTTTGTTTTATAAAAATTTATAAACTGCTATATTTATAAACACAACTAACAATATAGAGATTACAATTCAGAAACCACAAATGCTATTAATACAAAATATTAAGTGCTTTAAATTTTATTCCCATAAAATAATATGAATAAATGTATAGAAAAATGCTAGGATCTGGACAAGGCTTCATTCTTATTATTTTATATCTGTTACTATTATATTATTATCACCTGCGTGTGCAAGAGTTGGACACGTTCACTGGCATCCAAGAGTTCTTGTTCTGCAATTTTCCTGCTCCTCTCCGTTTGTTCCAGGGTGGCCCGCAGCTCCTCAATTTCAGCCTGAAGCAGGTTGGCTCTACGCTCTACCATGGCCAATTGTTCCTTTAGGTCCTCCTGGCCCCGGAGAGCATCATCCAGGTGGATCTGTGTGTCCTGTGGAATAAATGATTATTAAGA
>PVKC010008587.1:0-27903 GCA_004027635.1 Crocidura indochinensis
ATCACTCTGGACAAGAACTGGATGCTGACAAAAGATAAAGTGATATGCATGATACCCCTTCAGTAACAATATTGCAAATCACAGAGTCTGAAAAGGAATAAAAGAAAGGAAGATATATAATATATATCTATAGCTATCTACATATACATACACACATATATATACATATATATAGAGAGAGAGAAAGAGAGAGAGAGAAGAAAAATTTCTCCCCAGAGGCAGGCAATGGGGAAGGCAGGAGGGAAGCTGGGGACATTGGTGGTGGGAGATGTGCATGGCATGGGTTAAGGATGTTGTACACTGTATAACTGAAACTCATCCATGAACAACTTTGTATCAGTGTTGGGGGGTAGCACAACTGTATTACAAACAACCTGTAACTATGGAATTTAAATAAAGTAATTAAAAATAAGAAACACAGAAGAGATCAATGAACAAACACTAGGAGGCAGAATACCAAGTGAACAAGAACCATGAGGTCAAACAAACTCAGGATAACCAAGAAGTCAGCAACAATAATAGATTCCAACACATTCAGCATGCACAGCAGAGGAAAACCCTAGTAAAACAAAGTAAAACCTCCTGTATTGCTGCTGTAGCTAGATTTGTGGGATATTTTCCCAAGAAAACTCCTACATCTCCATGGGGCATGTTCCTCAGGTGGTACTGACTTCTTGAGCTTTCATGCTAGCTAAGAACTGTTTACAATAAATGTAAAATATCTTGGAGTAAAAAATTGCTTCTAAGTGTCTGGAAGAGCCTTCATAGTACAGCCAGTCATGGGATGCTTCATTGTGACTGTTTCTTTGGAGTCTGATTGGATCCTCTGACTTGCTCCAGAGCACACTAGCAAAATGCATCAATGTACATAACCTTTCTTCCCACATAGAAACGTGTAGTTTCTAAGATATGATTGCCTCTGTCCTAACCTTGACATTTTCTTGCTTTATATCATCTTTCTGATTTATGAGGGTTGTGGGGTTCTTTTCCAGTGACAAGGTGCATGTCTTGCACTCGAGACATGTTTCTTTTTATTTGTTTATTAATTTTATGTTGTTTCTTTGGTTTTGGTTTGGGGTCGCACCCAGTGGTGTTTTTGTGCTGAGTTCTGGCTCTGCACTCAGGGATCACTCCTAACAAGCCTGTGGCACTATATGGAATGTAGGGGATCAAACCCAGGTTATCCATATGCAAGACAAGTGCCCTACCAAGTGCACTATTGCTCTGGCCACAGAACATGGGTTTAATTTTTGGCCATGGTCAACCAACACACACAAATAGACATAAAAATGTACATTATTTTTCACCCACAAATGCACATTCTTGTTGCTATTGGTGTTGGGGGTGGGAGATAGCTCATTAGCCTGAAATATGATTTCCTGGGCATTGTAGGAGCAATAACACCAATAAAACCCACAAGAAAAATAACAAAGAAAGTTGTAGTTCATCTCATTGCCTCCTGTCATATACACATATATGTATACGTGCGTGTATGTATATGAATATACATATATGTCATCTCCTTAATCAGAATAGATGAAAAGACCTTTATCTTAACTCAGGTAAAACAGTCAAGGCATAGACAGATTGAAGTTTAGCAAAACAACTGTGGTTTAGAATTCCTGAGATACCCCGTTTATAGTTCTCCTCTAGTTCCTAAGTGACTTGACTGAGATAAATGAACATACATTTAAAACGAGAAAGAAAAAGAAAGCATCAACTATCTTCAAAAGTGGTAACAGAAGCAGCAATTGAACAAAATGATTGAATTCCTCCTGGGAGCCCTTCAAAGGATACAGGAAGATCATGGATTCAAAGCACTTACTTGTAACATCAAACTCCATGGGCAAGAACCAAAACTGGGCTTGGGAATATATTGGATCTGAAGTCAGTTGGCTCTTCTGCTTCCTTCACCTCTGAATTTTTTCATCAACCATTTTACTCTAGTTAAATGCTCCTTTGTAGGGGCCAAAGCTATAGCTCAGCAGTAGGGTGTTTACCTTGCACATGCCAACCCAGGACGAACCTGGTTTGATCCCAGGCATTCCATATGGTCCCCCAAGCCAGGAACTATTTCTGAGCACATAGCCAGGCGTAACACCTGGGCATCACCAGGTGTGGCAAATCCCCACCCCACCCCCACACACACACCAAATGATCCTTTGTGTACTGGAGAGACAAGTTTGTTTATTTGTTTGATTTGGTTTTAGGGCTATAACCAGCTATGCTCAGGGATTATTCTTGGCTATGTGTTCAGGAATCACTCCTGGCAGGCTCAGGGGATCATATGGGATGCCCAGGTCAGCCATGTGCAAAGCAAGTGCCCTACCCTTTGTGTTATCTCTCCAGCCCCAATTGTTTTTATTTTTTAATATTATTGATTTATTTAAGCAACATGGTTACAGAAATGTTCATAGTTGTGTTTCAGTCATAGAATGTACATCATTCTTCATCAGTGCAATTTTTCCATCATCAAGGAGAGATACATTTTTGCGCATCAGTAGCAGAAAGCCTAAAATGGAACCATCTGGCAGGAGTGAAAATTAATCCTTAAAACAATCATGGGAGATCAACTTATCCCCATTTTAGAGACTGACAAAGTTGAGGGTATTGCAGGTTTATATATGGTGGAAAAAGATAGAGTGATCAAATAATAGAAATATAAACAAAATAAGTAAAAGCCCAAAAGAGAAAATTCTTTTTGGTTTTGTGAGTCTTGTTTTATTTACAACTTTCCATGGTAGCCATCATCCAAGTCAAAAATGATGGGTATAAATATGTCAATACAACTATATTTACCAAATTACTAGTGGGCAGATTTGGACTTCAAACTATAGTTTACTGCTCTCTGGGACATCTGGTTTAAAATAAAGACAAAATAATATGATATAAACTAGAAACATAGTCAATACCAGCAGAGGTATAAACAGATCAGGATTATTTTGGTAAAATGTGGCAATTAGAAATTAGGCTTTTGGTGATAGGCATAACATGGTATATATAGGTGTTGATTTGTAAGTCTATACACCCAAATCTATATAATGTTATAATCCATTATTTCCTCAAAAACTTTTAACTAGCCTTTCCAGATATGTTGATTCCTAGGATGAAAAAAAAAGATCTTATCCCACATTCCTTTTTTTAAAAAATGACATTAAAAAACAACATAGTGCCAGTTTATAATTACTTAGTATATAAAGAATAAAGTTTTTCTTTGTCTCGAAAAACTTAAGCATCAGTGACACTGACCTGGACATCTGTTGTTTTTAATAGAACTAGGGAGAGAAAGACGTTGGTTTGCAGTGCAGTCTTAATTTTCAGGCCACATGTCCTAGTTTTTTTTAGGACTCTCTTTAGGTTTTAGTTCTGAAAAACCCTATTCTTAAAACTATCTTTCCATACAAACTGTGATGGTCTGGGTGGTTTTATTCAATATCCAGTGGTACCATTCAACCTATTACAACTATGCCTCGCTTTAGTATTGAGTTAGCACCACTCTGATACTTAGTACAGATCACTGGCTTCTCTTGTCCACTCTGTTAAGGTCAAAAGTAGAATTATATAGAACCAAAGTACCCTCCTAGACAATGCATCCTTCTTTGACAGTCCGTGGGAATGGCTGGTGGAAATCCTATTTGGAAAATCCTAATGATTTAAACGCCTACCAATAAATAACTGTCATGTGCTATTGTAATAGATGGAGCATATATGACATGGAGTAATTAAGTACATAATTGCTAGAACTTATATAAAATCTATAGTTAGATTATGGGCTATTTGGATATATATAATGCACATTTAATAAACTGGTTTCTACTGTCTAGACCATTTCATTATCCTTAGTAAAGTCTATGCTGTTCCCTCAACAGATTTGAACTAGGACATGAAGGATGAGTTGGCAATAAGGTTTTACCCAGCAAGTATGTAGAAGAGATTCTAAACAGAGAATCTTATGTGTCAAAGCACGGAGGTGTGAGACCCTGGTGAGGCTGGCAGATGCAGTTCAGCCGCTCTGTACTCACTGCCTCTGAACCAGGTGCTGGGGAGGCACTTTTGGCAGCTGTTCAGAGGGAAACATGCCACACATTGAATCATCTGAGGCACTCCCTATTCCCATCATTCATGGGCCAGTGCCAGTGAGTCTTTGGGCCATGGTGTGCCCCACCCTGATCCTGTTCGACTTGTGGGCTCTGCCAGGATCCCTCTAGGGCGGCATAGCCTGGGGCCTCTGATGCCCTTCAGACAACAGCCACAGTCAGGTCAATGCAAACGCTGGTCCTTCCTGGAATAACCAGTATAGGAGGCTTGCATTAAGTCCTGTGGGCCATGGGAAGGATGGCAGCTGGTGAGTTTATCTGATACCACAGCTGGGAAAGACAGCTCTCTTGTTCCCATCTTAGCGGTAGGTGTGAAGGTTTCAAAAGGATGTATGTGGGTTCACCTAGAATAACATCAATTAACGGTCATTGCTTCTTGGCTTTAAAGCATATTACAAGAACACTTCACTTTGGATAGTGTGGGGGGGAGGCCTGTGTTCTCATGATTGAGGTGGCATATGGTCAGTTGATAACTATAAAAACTCCACAATTTATTAACACAAAGTCTGTTCAATCTTGATTTTAGTTCATCTTCGTGCAAATCCAGCAATGGAATCTAGATGAGTGCTGTCAGCCCATTTTATAATGAGAAAAAAATGAAAACTCAAGAGAATTAAGTCTCAGTGAGGACCCAGATGGAGGTAAGTTTTCCTCCCAATCTACCCTGCCTTTCAGAGGAGTGGAAGAATATTGTGTTCTTGGGCTTATCAGATGACTTTAGTTGCAGAGCCTATAGGAGATGCATACTTTAGTTGTGATGGTCACACACCAGAGATAACACAAGTAGTTGCTGTGCTTGGGGTCCCAAACAGAACTTCAGTAACATAGGGATTGAATTTTTAGCTTCACACTTGCAAGGCAGGTGCCTTTAGTCATTGAGCCACTAGGTACTGTTTTAGGTATTTTAAAATAAACGTGGTATCTATTTAAGGTGTGCTATGATGTTGCTATAAACATGCATAGGGGAATTGATGTCGATAGTCAAGCTAACAAGCATGTCTTTACTTTGTTACTATTTTTAATTTGAGGAGGCTTCAACAAATCAAATGATCTTCATGTCAAGCACACAATCAAGCGATTCAATACATGTAGGCATTGGGAGATGATGGCCGCGATAAGCCAAGTTATCGTTCATCATCATAGTCACAACTTTCCCCTTGTGATAAGAACTTTAATGATCCACTTTCTGGACCAAGGAGATAGCTAAAAAGGCTGGCATGTGTGAGGACCCAAGATCAATGTCTGTCATCACAGGGCCCTCAAGGAGTGTTGGGGAAGTCCCCTTCAAAGAAAGATTTTCTATTTTTCAAATGTGCTACAGTATTCTTATCTATGGTCATCAAGTTGTACATCACCTACCACTGAGTTACTCATTTTATAACTGGAAGTTTGTACCGATTTAAACGTTACTCCCTTTCATGTCCCCACACTCCTACTCTCTCTTGATATAGATAACTATAAATACAGATATATTTATTTATATGATTACCTTATTTAAGAAATGTAGTTGCAAAATTGTTCATGTTTGAGTTTCAGTCATAGAATGTGCACCAACATTCACTAGTGCACAGTTCCTGCCAGCAATGTCCCCAGTTTCCCTTCCATTCACCCTTCCCCTCTGAAGCAGGCATTTTACTTCTTTCTCTCACTCTCTTTCTTTCTCCCTCTCTTCTTTTTTTGACACTGTGGCTTGCACTATTGATAATGAAGGGGTATATCATGCATATCACTTTATCCCCATTTCAGCATCCAGTTCTTGTCCAGAATTATCAGTTCCAACTATCACCACAGTGAACCATTCACTAGCCTAACTACATTCAAGCTTTGTGGCAAGCTTCCTGCCATGGACTGTTCCTCTTGATCCTCATCTCTATTGTCTCTGGATATTATTACCATACTATCTTTTATTTTTCTTATATCTCACAAATGAGTGAGATTATTCTATGTCTATCTCTCTCCCTCTGACTCATTTCACTAAGCTTAAGATTCTCCATATGCATCCATGTATAAGCAAATTTAATAACTTTATTTTTCCCAACAATTGTGCATCATTCCACTGTGTAGAAGCACCACAGTTTCTTTAGTCACTCATCTGTACTAGGGCACTCTAGTTGTTTCCAGATTCTGGGTACTGTAATTAGTACTGTAACAGAAATAGGAATGCATGGCGTTTTCTGCATGGTGTTTTTAGATTCCTAGGGTATATTCCTAGGAGTAGTATTTCTGGATGATATGAAAGCTCAATTTCCAATTTTATTTTAGAAGTATCCATATTGTTTCCAAAATGGTTGAATCAGTCTACATTCTCACCAGTATTCATGCAGCACTGGTTGTTCTTGTTCTTTGTGATATATGCCAGTCTTTGTAGTGTGAGATGCCACCTCATTGTTGTTTGGATTTGCATTTCCCTGATGATTAGTGATATGGATCATTTTTTCATGTGCCTTTTGGCCTCACCCCGACTTTGCCTACTGCAGCCCCCAGGTAAATTGAGTTTGAGACCCCTGTCTTAGGGGGTCTCAAATTCAAGCACTATTTCTGATACTATGATTTGGCAGCAAGCTTGCTTCAGCAGGACAAGGGCTTTGCCTACCCTCTCTCCTCCTGAGTGGCCAGCTTTCTGCTGTGTGGGTCAGTGTAGCCATAACTTTTCATGGCTTTTATACATATATATATATACATATATATATATGTATATATATATATATATATATATATATATCTTGCTTGAGAAAAGAGTGAGAGTCTATGAAGTTGGCCCACATCAAACATGCAATTCACAAATTTTCCTTTATTGAATGAATTTTTGGTGGTTCCACATACCATTTCATTGGAATGAGCAGTATAAAATACTTTGTGCCTGCCAAGGACAGGCATGTGTTGAGCCACGCTCAGTGACATACAGGAGTTATTCCTAGCTATGTGCTCAGAAATCGCTCCTGGCTTGTGGGACCATATGGATCACCAGGGGATTCAAACACATGTGCTAGGCTAGCACATGCAAAGCAGACACCTTGCTGCTTGTGCCACCACTCTGACCCCTACACAGCTAACTTTTATGAGTGTGGCAAGAGCACCTTGCCACAAAATGTATTCTCCTAGTATGTTTTCAGTATTCAATATAATATAATGAATTAGTTTTTATACAGTAAATTAGCTCTTTAGGCTAATCATCTACCTAGCTCCAATTCTGCATCATTTGACTAGCGTTACATCTTCCTGCAAGTTCCTGACTCTCTGCCCTGTATCACTTAGAAGTTATAAATAAGTGAGATCATAGACTTCAATTTATATGTTGAGTTGCTTCACTTAGTATGTCTCCCAGTCTCATTCATGGTGTTACAAATGGCATAATCTCCATATTTAATATAGTATAATGGAATATCTTATCACATGCACATTGTGTATCTATGTATAGATATGCAATATAAACCCAATTTGCCATCTCATGCATAAACATCTCCATTTAAGGGGGACTCAGGAGGCCCACCAGATGTATCCCAGGATTTCCTTGGTGTGGAGAGCTGAAATATCCCATGGGGTTTCTCAAAAGGCCTGTTGTGGATACTTCATCCCCTGCGTGGATAGTTGAGGAATTCCCAAAGAGATAAGTCCATGCTATGGTATTTTGTTTTCTGTCATATTTGGCTATCTCTCCTTTGTAAAATCTCAGGCAAAAATATGGCCTCAATCAAAGTTGTTTCAGAAATCCCAGCACCAAAGATTACTAAGATAACCCCTTTTCTAGATAATACTTAGCACCAAAATCAAAGACAATATTTTTTTCTCCTTTTCAAATATGCCCTTGCAGCCTCAGTTTCTGATAATCAAGGGTGTAGCCAGAATGCAGATCCTGGGCTATTGATTCTTCCCAGAAAATGGGAGCTATACCTTAGGGCAGGGGTCTCAAACTCGTGGCCCACGGGCCGTTTGTGTCCCTCTGTACATTTTGTGGCTTGCAGCCGGCCTTCAAATATTGCAGTATTCACGATTATTCGCTGATCAAATAATCGCAATAAAAATCGCATTAAACATTCGCATGCCCCAAGCAGTTCCATTTGAGTTATGCAAATGTTTAATGCGATTTTTTTCGATATTTTTCTTACTAATGCAACTTTATATTGTGAATATTCGGTAAGCGAAATTCCGTATGTGGCCCTGCCTCACCCCGACTTTGCCTTCTGCAGCCCCTAGGTAAATTGAGTTTGAGACCCCTGCCTTAGGAGATTTAGCTCTTTCCTTCACTTGACCCCTAAAACAATAGAGCCCATTTCAGTGAAGATCACATGTTCCTAGATTTTTTTTTCTACTTCTTAATAATCCCTTATTTTTGCACCTGAAGTTAAGTTTGCTAAGAGCTGCCTTGAGTTGTGATCTTCTCCTTTGTAACTCAGAATTCTTAGGGCTCACACCCATAGCTTACCATATTTTCCAGCGTATAAGACGACTTTTGAAACAGAAAAAAGTCAGCCAATAATGGGGGGGGGTCGTCTTATACACCGAGTATATCCCGAAAAATGTTTCAATATGCCGCTAAACGAAAATTGTCTGAATATTGCCACAAAACGAATTTTCCAACTCGATCCTGCACCAATCACTGCAAGACTGCTGGACTGCCTCTCTAACTTGGTCAATCCAAGCAGGCTTTTGATGCCTGCAAATTAGACAATGTTCTGGACCCGAATCTACACTGTCAAAAGCCTGCTCAAATGGGCCAGAGTCAGAGAGGAAGTCTATGACAGTATACCCTTTGAACCTTTGCTTGTTGTGATTGGCTCACTGTGGTACATACAGTTGCAGCACAGGAACGTTCTGTCTTATACAGTGAATATAGGCCTAAACCTATGTTTTAACTGCAAAATTAGGGGGTCGTCTTATACCCCCAGTCGTCTTATGTGCTGGAAAATACGGTAAGTATTGTCTACTAAACTTTGTTTTGTGATTGTCAGCATTCTTTTTTTTTTTCTTTTTTTGAGGGGGGTCACACCTGGTAGAGCTCAGGGGTTGCTACTGATTCTGAACTAATGCTCAGAAATCGCTCCTGGCAGGCTCAGGGAACTATATGAGATGACAGGAATCAGAACCACTGACCTTCTGCATGCAAGGCAAATGCCTTACCTCCATGCTATCTCTCCAGCTCCAAACATTCTTCTCAATACCTATGACTGGTTTTACCCCTTATAAAACCCCCTGCTTAAAAATTAAACTTGTCTCACGTCGATGCCAGAGGATGTGGGTTCCTATACACAATATTTGTGTGTGGTTATCATTTATTCCATATTCCATCTGGTCGCTCATGTTACCTGCTTTCCTCTCATGAAGGATTTTTTTCTCCACTAGAGTTGATGAGATGCAAGACTTCTTTTTTTTGGTTTTTGGCCACACCCGGCGGTGCTCAGGGGTTACTCCTGGCTGTCTGCTCAGAAATAGCTCCTGGCAGGCACGGGGGACCATATGGGACACCAGGATTCGAACCAACCACCTTTGGTCCTGGATTGGCTGCTTGCAAGGCAAACACCACTGTGCTATCTCTCTGGGGGAGATGCAAGACTTCTACAGCACAATTTTTTCACCTACTTATCTGAAACAGATTCAGGTTATTTCTATTCACCATTGTGAATAGTGCAGCAATGAATATAAAAACATATAGCTCTTCAATGTATTGCTTTCTTACTTCCTTTGTCTTTAATGAGTGGAATCATTGTAACTCTTTTTTTAGGTTATGGAAGAACCTTTTATATTGTTTTCCTTACTGCTTCTACCGATTTACATTTGCACTATCAGTAATTCATGGCTTGCCTGCCTCCATATTTTCACTGACACTCATTGTTTTGATGCTTATATTACTACTATCTTAATAGTATAGTGTAGTCATATTTTGGTTTGGACTTGCATTACTTGATTATTAATAAACTGACCATAACTTCATATTCCTTTGACCATTTACATGTCTTCTTTGGAAAAATGTCTATAATGTCCCTCTCTAATTTTTAGTAAATTCTTTAGGTGTGCTTGTGTGTTTCTTACTGTGTTCTATGAGTGTATTTTTTTTAAATGAATTTATCACCTAAACTCCTTATTTAACAGATAGCTTGGAAGTATTTTCTCCCAATTGGGTTGTTTATTCATTTTGTTGATTGTCTCCTTGGCTATTTGTAAAAGCTAAACACATCTATGTTTTCAGTGTGATGAAATTTCACTTTTATTTTTATTTTTGTTTTACCCTAAGCACTCAGGTCTCATCACCAAAATATATCATTAAGTCTTTTTCCTTAGTTGTTTGCTAGGATCTTTATGGTTATGGATCTTAATGTTTAAGTCTATAATCCATTTTGAGCCGATTTTCACATATTAAATAAGATAGCAATTTCATCCTTTTGCATATGGACGTTTAATTTTCTTTTTTTTTTGTTGTTTTTTTGTTTTTTGGGTCACACCCGGCAGTACTCAGGGGTTACTCCTGGCTCCATGCTCAGAAATTGCTCCTGGCAGGCACGGGGTCCATATGGGGCACTGGGATTCGAACCGATGACCTTTTGCATGAAAGGCAAACGCCTTACCTCCATGCTATCTCCCGGGCCCTGGACGTTTAATTTTCACAGCACCATGTATAGAATAAACTTCTGGATCCCATTATACATTCTTGGACCCTTGTGGGAAATTATGAGTATGTCCTTGCACTTATTTCAGAATTCTCTGAAAGAAGTTCAAGATGCCTCTTCTTTTCTCAGTCACTGGCAATAATTTAAGTTTAGTGTCATTGTGATAAAGAGACAAATACAGCCCACTACTGGGCTAACTGGTTACAAGTGATCACACTGTTTTCCAAGTGGGTAACAATTCAATAGGTCATGACGTCAATAACAGTTGGTTGCAACAGCACTTCTAATGATGTAGGCAATAGAAAATAACGTCAGAATAAGTATTACATAACCTTTTTTTTCTCACAGAGGAGTAGGAGTAAGTAATTCAAATACACATGGCCATGACCTCA
Source organism: Crocidura indochinensis (assembly GCA_004027635.1). Lineage (NCBI taxonomy): Eukaryota > Metazoa > Chordata > Mammalia > Eulipotyphla > Soricidae > Crocidura > Crocidura indochinensis. Next base: position 11,092 of record PVKC010008587.1, read on the forward strand.
GGGGCAGGGCCTTGCAAGCCTCTCATGCGTGTCAGAATCTAAAGCTTGATACCAGGATATGTTTCTTCATAAGGAGAATTTTGACAGATATGATAATATTATTGGCCTTGAGACAGGATAGATTAACCTAAATGATCTGTGTGGTCCTACATGCAATCACCCAGGTCTTTTTAAGAGAAAGCAGAGATTAGACACAAACAGCAGAGCCCTTTGGTTGATACCTGAATTTTGACCTAGAGGAATTAGCTGCATCCTTTCATCCCTTTCACTGGTTTCTTTTATTTAAACTTTAAAACTACAAACAGCAATGCTCGGGGATTACTCATGGCTCTGAACTCAGGAATCACACCTGTCAATGCTTGGGAGACCACAGGGGGTGACAGGGATTGAACCTGGGTGTGTGGGTGTGCTGTGTACAAGGCAAGCACTCAACCTGCTCACTCTACACACTGTACTATATTCTGACCCCTCACCCCTCACCTAGATGTGAGGGACAAGCATCCTGGATGCATACATCTGGGGTTGGAGGTGGTTGAAATTCAGAAAGCACTAGAACACTGAAGGAAGTGATGAAACATAGATGAGCAAAGCCATGTATTCATTAGCTGGGAGGATTTCTTGACTTTCACAACTGGTCCAGTTGGGCTGCCCACCCTCCCTTTTTAAAGTGTGTATGAATATCTGTGTAAGTATGAAAACCTCATCACCAGGTAGATGAGGTTAATTCCAGGGCATCCTTGTTTATTAAACCTCCCTGCCTCCACCAACCTAAATTTCCTAATTCAGATGAACACATATATGTTTAGAAGGACACTTTCTCCATAGGCGACCATAACTTTGAAAATAGAAAAGGTAAGAATTGTCTTAGAGGGTCTGTGATTTATTTGCTGATACCCGAGGACCCCAGGACTCTAATTTGAGACCTCAGTACAATTTACTTCCCTCAAACACCAAGTGAGTATTTGCCCTCAGCACATCTCTTGTGCCTAAATTCAAATGTGTAGCGTTTGTGCCCACAGCCCACAGGCTGTGCCTACTTACCCTCTCTTCTCCCCCTGCTCCCACACCTGCTTCTCTACATGTGGATTCACTGGGCCACCTGCCCAACGGGGCAGGTCCAACAAGGCACACGTCCAAGTCTCTGACCACAGATTCTCACCCAATTCTCCACTCCCTCTGCTGCAGGGCTTCAGACCTTGAGGGGCTGGGTTAAAGCCTGGGGCTCCCAGCTTTTATTAGTAGCAGTCTCCAGGTGTGTACTGATTTTAGCCTTGTTGTTCTAGAAACAAAAATTTTTAGCAAAATAGTGGGCTGTGGTGATGGTGGTGGTAATGCTACTCATAGTGGGGCTCAGGGTTGACTCCTGGCTCTATACACAGGAATCACTTCCGGTGGGCTCAGAGAACCTGATGGGATGCCAAGGATGGATGGGATGCTGGTCTCAGCTTCATGCAATGCAGGCAGCCTACCTGCTGTACTATCTGTCACGCTCTACAAAAGTTGCTTTTAAAAACAAAAGAGGACTTCGGTGACTCAGTGGCAGAGCACCTGCTTTGTAAGCATGGTTCTTCAAATATGATCCCCAGCACCACCCTCCATGAAAAGAGCAGTCCCTCCTTGACTGCCAAGGGTAAAGCTCCATGCTACAATGAAAGTATGTGATCTCCACTCACGACAACAACAACACTAAAGGAAAAAAGAAGGGTGGGGGGGGGAACACACGCTCTGAGGTCTAAGAACTTCTTTCTCCAGAGCCTGTTTTTCTGCTTCCCTTTTATTCTCTAAACACCACCCTCCTTTCCCAGCAGTGATGCAAGAAGGGGTGAGGTCCCTCAATAAAAAGCAAAACTACACATGCACCCCCTAACAGCTATATCTCAATTGCAAACCTCTTTCTGTGTCCCAGAGTCACCTTGGCCCTGGCCCCCATTGTCTGTGAGTTTGGGGTTATTAGTTGTAGTTTTGCCTTCTTTTAGGGTGAAAAGTTTAGGGCAGCCAGATCATGGGATATCAAGAGCTTCCCTCCTCTTTCCCACCCCACATCACTAAGGAGTCCAACTCCACCTTGGGAACAAACACTAGAGGCACCAAACTGGAGGCAGAACCTCCTTCTCCAGGATCCACCTGATCTTTCTTGTTTAACTATTTTCTTTCTCTTGTACCAATCACTCTACCTAGAACATCATTAGATCCTGAATCACCCTTCGTGTATGACTTCCCATACAATCTGAATGCCTTCTCTATGATTTATTCATTTTATAGATGAGAAGACTCGAGTTTGGAAGTTGAAAGTCATTGGCACAAGATCCCTTCATGGATAAGTATCAGACCTCAAACTCAAACTCAAGTATGTCTGGTCTTGTAGGGGGTACACATATAAATATGAAAATATCTTCAAGAGATACTTCTAGAACTCTACAAAGCTACTGAAATGACAAGCCTGCCTGTCTCGCAGAAGACTAACAACTGTGGGGGGAAAAGGAAAAGAAGGGCCTGAGAAATGGTGCAAACAGTAGAGCCTTGCACATGTGTTGCACATGATGATTGGGTTTGATATCAGGCAAAGCATATGGTTTCTTGAGCCTGTCCAGGAGCTATCCTTAAACATAGAATTAGAAAGAGCAGGAGGAGGAGTAGAAGGAGGAGAAAGAGGAGGAAAAGGATGAGGAGAATGATTAGGAGATGGAAGAGGGGAAGGAGAAGGAGGAGGAAGAGGGGGAGGAGGAGGAGGAGGAGGAGGAGAAGAAGAGGAAGCTATATTTGCCTTCAAGGTCCTCATCCTAGGACTATTAAGGATAATTTCCCCATAAGTCATTGGGGGCACAGATGAAAGTGAAAGGAGTTCCTCTCTCCATCCTCTGAAATATTTTCTCTCGTTATTTTACCTTCTGCAACATTGAGAATTGGCAGAAGTTTACACCATCACACTCCCCCCCCCACCCCTACACACACTTGCATGCCTAGACCTATGCTTTTAACTAAGGGAGATCCAGATAGTTGGCATCATTTTGTGATGTGTAGATGAAAGGAAAGACTACCATTCTAAACATAAACTGAGTCAAAACAGTCACCTTCACCAATGCATTAGACATCCAATCCACTCAGGACAAGAATGGAACCAAGAAAACTGTCTCATGCTCTAAACACTGGAGCTCCTGGTTCTTGGACTTTGGAAGTCAAACCATGTATTTATAAGTCCTGAGGCTCAGGTTTTTGGATTTCAGACCCAAACTGAATGACCTGCTGGCATTCCTGGTTCCCAAATTAGTAGATGGCAGATGGTAGGCTTTCTTAGCCTCCATCACTGTGTAAGTCAACTCCTATAATAAATTTACGGGTTAGCTGGAGAGATTGTCAAGGAGTTTGGTGTTTGTCTTGCATGTGGTCAACCCAGATCCAATTGCTGGCACCACCCGTGTTCTGCTAAACACTGTTAGATGTCAATCCTGGGCAGAGATAGGGGAATAGCCCTGAAACAGAGCAAAGTGTCACGCAAATCTTCTTCTCTCCAGAAAAAAAAATGTATCTTTACTTTTGATTCTGTTTTCCTGGAGAACCTAAGCTCGCCAAGAGTTTTGAATCTACAACCTCTGCCAGCTCCATTCCCCACTCTCTATGACCTTTCTTCAAGAACTAACAGTCTCTAGGCCTTGACACTTTCTCTGCTCTAGCCACATTCATCTTCAGGGAAGTAGCTGATGAAATTGCAGGAAACTTGGTCCATTGTACAAGCTGCTAGCTGCCCTCAAGAGAGTAATGAAGAGAAAGAGCTTGGGTTCAAGAGCACATCCTGCCCAAGTAAGACCTGTAACCTTCAGCAAAACACTGTACCTAGCCAATTCTTCTTGTTTTATTTATATCATATCATACAAATAATCAGGCATGTGGATAATAGTTGAGGACTATTTTCTTGTGTATCTAATGAAAGAAAAGTGAGAGAAGGGTCTTGAAAAAGACTTTTGGAAGTGTGTGACCCATGTCACCCAGGTGCCATCATTATGGATTATGGATTATCTAAAATAATAACTATGGATTATCTAAAATAATAGAGATGGGCCTATTGTTTCCCAAGAATCTGGTCCCCCTCTTCCTGTTAACATGACCCTAAATTCCCTGTGGGGGTATTTAGTCCAGTCTGTTGGATGGGATTGGCCCTAATCTACTTCCAAAGATGAGCTCCACTGAAGTTAAATTAATAAGGATAAACCCTTCTACTAGACATAATGGTTGGTTTAAAGAAGAGTTTGTTATGAAGTCTGAGTCAATGTTCCTAAAATATGGAGTAACTAACAGAAGATTTGCTCTTTGCCCTCATTAAGTTTCTGGTCTGACACATCAGAGCTATTTTCTAGCATATGGCAAGAGTCTGGAACCATCCTGGGAAACCAATGGGCGGATCCCACACAGACAGAGTCAGAAAGAGAGACCTCAGGCCTAGTGACCCAGTTAGTTGCTAGAGAAAACCATGCCTGATGCCACCCCACCTCCAGACTTTTAAATTTGTACATGTAAATAAAGATCTTGTGTCATTTAAGCTGATTTGAGTTAAATTTTCAGCTACTTAGAAGAGATTTCTGCTACTTCATATCAATTGTGGTTCCTCTCCTGATCCTGTGTGGGAGGTATCTCTCCCCTGGTGTGCAACTATGGAAGAAGAGAGGGAATGATTTGGAAACCAAGTCCCCCTATTTGATTTCTTAGTAGCTGCTCTTGGGAAGGAATCCAAGAGGGGACACTTGGAACTGTTGGCTGGAATAAGTTCCAGAATTACTTGGAAATGTCTATGTCCATCCAATCCCTGCTCCCACAGATAATCAAAAAGTTGGCTGGGCATGCTAATCCCCCCGAGCACAGCCAAGGAAATATCACTACTCTGGAATTTCGTGTCTCTGTGGCAGGACAAATCATCACGTTCAGAGTTAGCTCCAGTACTAAAGGCAGAGACCACTTCTTTTAGGGATCCAGCTGTTTCTTCGACAAATGACTGAGCTTCCTCCAAATAGCTTTGATAGTCCTATCCCAGGAGGCTCTCATCCTGCCCAGAAGACCAATAAGAGGAGAAATGTAAGGGCTAATATCCCCAACACAAGAGAGACACTAGAAGAACATCTATACACACCTTTTCCTAGGGGTCAGGATGTGAGACCAAATGTGGTTCCTTGGAAGTGTCTGGCAAGAAGCCAATGATAATTTAGGACCATCTGATTTTGCCTTGTACCTTATTTGGGGTAGAGAGAGACCTTGGGACACAGAGTAACAATGAGGACATCCAAAGGGCTTGGCCAACTGGGTAGCAGCCAGTACATGAGGGACCAGGAGAAGAAAAATATACCCCAGCAGTAAGGAGCTAAAGGGAGTCACTACTCAAGGGAGATATCCATGAGTCCCAGAGCCCCAACACCTGCCAGCTGTGTGTCCTCAAAGAGTCTCCTGAAGGTTCAGTGTCCTCGCCTGAGAATGAGCAAACTAATAATCCTCTTCTTGCACCATGGTTTGAATACTGCTGTGTGCTCACAGAGCCAGACATAGGCTCAGCTCAGCAGAGTTGAGAGGGCACTGGGGTCCGATGTGAAGCTGGCATTGGGAAAGGAACATGGACAACACAGGAACCCTGTGCTCCCTCCTCTGTTATCATTCCATGCGGGATATACACAGCTCTCAGTAGTGGGGAGATGACCCTCCTCTAGCTCCAAGAATCTTCATAGACGGTGTTGCAGCCTTTCCTCTAGTTGATGCAAGGAGAAGGTTCTTTCTTTGCATTCAGGTGATCAGGCCCCCACTGATAACTTCTCCAGTTGTAGGAAGCAGAGAAAATCCTGCTTGGAAAACAATAAAGGTCCAAGTTATGCTGTATTTTTATAGGTGAGGGCACCCTGTAGATGCACCTTTCAAACCTCCATGTCCTGGTCATTGCTCAAAGTTGAATGCTCTGTTTCAGGATTTTTTTTTTTGCCAATGCTAAGGGACACTTAGTGTCAGAAGGGCTACTTCCTCTAGGAGGGTATATTTCCCTACTATGATCCAGAGTCCTTGGAGAGATCCCATTGGCCAACTCTATTTGCTCTATTCACTAGTGAGCTGGCCAGCTGTGAGGAATCATCAGCAACATCTTCTGTTCCGTTCATCTGGCTGCCAGGTCCCCAGGGGCTGATGTAATAGCTATAACAATCTGGGGCTCCCTGCAGGGGAAAACGGGGAAAGAGAAGTGGAACATTGCCCCTGGAGCATATGGCAGTATCCAGAGGCCTCCAAGAATTAGATGTATTCATATGACTCAAGGATTCAAGAGCATTCCTGCCAATGTAAAAGCTAATAGGTATATTTGAGGTCTCCCCTGCATACATAGAACCTTGTTTCTGAACTCTGTAGCTTAAAGGAAGTTACGAGTATATAAAGGGAGGGTTTCTACCCATGGCTAGGGAATAGCTAGCCTATAGAGACCTGATCTCAAAACTTATTCTCAAAGCAAAGTGGTATTTTCCCTCTCTCACCTTGAGGACTGGACTCCATGATAGTTTCTTAGATCAAACCAGAACATCTTCTTTGGTATTGAATGGGTTTCCTGCATCAAGGTTGCACAGGACAATACAGGAGTCTATCATCCTGTGCACTGAGAATTCCAGGAGGATTTGTGAATGACCATCTCAAAACTTAACCTCCTCTCTCATCTTTTTGCTCATTAAAATAAGCAGAAGAAAGCAGGATGACCATTCATGTTAATTCAAGCCTACTTTATCCTTCCAACCATGACCATCTCTCTGTTGAGTTCTGAAATCATTTCATTGCTGTTCTCACTGCTCGCATCTTAGACAGTCCACCTTTAGGAGATAGTTGTTGATGCCACTCCCAGAGTTACCTTGTGAGAGGTAGATCACTTTCCTTGAAGAGAAAGAGCCACACCCAGTGACGCTCAGGGGTTACTCCTGGCTATGCGCTCAGAAGTCGCCCCTGGCCTGGGGGACCATATGGGGCACCAGAGGATCGAACCACGGTCCGTTCAAGGCTAGCGCAGTAAGGCAGGCACCTTACCTCCAGCGCCACCACCCGGCCCCCAATCAGTTTGAAATTTTTAATAAATTGACTTCCATGACAAATATGAACAAGGTATGGTCTTTAAACAGAATTGCCAATGAGTTATTTGCTTGAAATTCATCCTAGAGGGGCCCGGAAGATAGCATGGAGGTAAGGCGTTTGCCTTTCATGCAAAAGGTCGTGGGTTCGAATCCCGGTGCACCATATGGTCCCCCGTGCCTGCCAGGAGCTATTTCTGAGCACGGAGCCAGAAGTAACCCCTGAGCACTGGCGGGTGTGACCCAAAAACCGAAAAAAAAAAAAAAAAGAAAAGAAAAGAAATTCATCCTAGAGGGAATCAGGAGGGAAAAAGTCTTTCATTTTCTATTTTGATCCTTTTCTACCTTTACAGTAGACCTTGTACTCCAAATATCAGAAAAAGTATGACCCCAGTTGAATAAATGAAAAAGAAGAGTTCATTTTCAGGTTGCCCTACCAAGAGCTGAGTTCCTAACGACTTAGGAGATTTGAGCCCTGCTTTGGGGTGTTATAAGTAAAGAGAGCTTTGTTATGGTCTTCTGTTGGCAGTGATGGGGGAAACAAGTGTAAGTCTCCAGGTAAAAGGTTGCTGCACTGCAGACTGGAGAGTCAATTTGGGGAAGCCTGGTCATAGAGGTGCTGAGATTGACCCCTGGTCCATCAGTACTACCTTAACTTTTCTCTCCACAGCCTGAGAGTAGGCAAAGCCCTTGAGTCTTGCGTGCAGAGCAGGCCTGAGTCAGAAAGACCACAAAGAGTGTGCAGGCAACTACTTTCAGATTCTCTTCCAAACCTCCAGATCTCAGGCACAGATTTTTGTTTTGATTTTTTTTTTTTGGTTTACTCCATTGTTGATGTTACTCTCAGGGGGCGCCTGCTGAGTTTTAGTCGTGTTTCCTTACCTGTCAAGACCCGTAGAACCTTCCTGAGATGGTTTATCGTTACCAGCCTCTCCCCAATGGCTTTAGGACTTCAAGAAATGTCACTAATGTGTCTTGTGTGTCTTCATTGAGGAAAGGACTGAACTTTTCAACTCTGTGGGAGAAGGTGGAGCCTTCCCGCAACATTTCAAAGTCACTCGATTGTTACAAACCCCACAACCACCAGCAGAAGATTAAGATAGTGTCAGACAAACAGGTAGGAGTAATCTAAACACGAGTTGGGTGACTTCAAGATTAAGTGTCCACAACTCCGCCCAAAGTAAACACAGAGGACCCTGAGAAGCCATTGCTTCAGTCATGGTTTCCCAAATGCCCCAGTCCATTTTTGAGGTCCAGTGCAAATATCTGTTCCATGTTTATTATTCTAACATCTCAATGTCCTCTTCTTCTTTGCCAACATAAGCTCTTTGGAGGCAGGAAAAAAATTATATTTTGTCATTTGATTAAGCAAAATACAGGATCAGGAACCTCTAAAGTACTGAATGAGGAGAAATGGGATGAGTCAGATGAACACAGAAAAGAATTCTATTAAAACATCTTTTAACTATTGAGTAACTACAACAGATCAGTGACGAAGGAAATGATAATCCCAGAAACTAGACAAGAATGTTTCTAAGACACTGTAAAGGATAAAAACTTCCATTTAGGGGGCCAGAGTGATAGCACAGCGGTAAGGCATTTGCCTTGCACCCAGCTGATTCAGGATGGACCGTGTTTCGATCCCCTGCATCCCACATGGTCCCCCATGCCAGGAGCTATTTCTGAGCATATAGCCAGGAATAATGCCTAAGTGTCACCGGTGTGGCCAAAACAACAAACAAACAAAAACCCTTCCTTTTAACCCTCAACTCACGCTATGAAATCAAATTAATACTAAAAATTAAAGAGACAAAGGATGCAAAAATAAATCAATAAATTGGTCTGTGATCAATTGGAGATTCTTCTTCATGAAGCAGAATCATGGGTTCAGAAATAAATTACTGACACAATTCACTCAGGACGAGAACAGCCTTCTAAAAATTGATCCAGTCACTTGGGTATCTATATGCAAAAAGATCATCGTAGACATTACCTTCCACTATATGCAAACTGAAACTCAAGTTGTACTATATAGACTTTCTTGTAAGAGCTTACACATTTATACTTATAAAGATAGGAAAAGACATTGATACCTTGTGTCTGAAAAGATTTAAAAGTTGTGATTCTACAAAATTGATCCATAAGAACACAAAGGGCTGAGAACCAAAGAGATAATACTTTTAAGGCACTTGTAAGGTAAGGCACTTGTCTTGCATCCAATTCCTGTTTGATCCTTGGCACCTCATGTAATCCCCTGAACACCACAAGGGACCACTACTAAATACAGAGACAAAAATAGCCCCTGACGCATGCCCAGTTATGAACCTGCTCTCCTACATCCTCCACCAAAGCACAAGAATGAACTGAATTATACCTAACTCAGACACTATTATATATCAAAAGATACAATTTTAAAAACAGCCCAAACGGGGCCCGGGAGATAGCATGGAGGTAAGGCGTTTGCCTTTCATGCAAAAGGTCATCGGTTCGAATCCTGGTGCCCCATATGGTCCCCAGAGCCTGCCAGGAGCAATTTCTGAGCATGGAGCCAGAAGTAACCCCTGAGCACTGCCGGGTGTGACCCCAAAACCAGAAAAATAAAATAAAATAAAATAAAATAAAAAATAAATAAAAAAATAAAAATAGCCCAAACTCAATAGGCTGAGCATATACTTTACATGCAGGGTCCTTGAGTTTCATCCCTAATGCTGCATAGTTCCCTGAGTACTGCCAAGAGCAAACCCAAACATGAAGATAGATTAAGCCCAGAGTAACACCAGGCTGCCCCAAAATAAACAAAGCAAAGTACCCCCCCCCAAAAAAAGTATAAATAAAGTATATAACTCTTTTTAAACATTAAGTATATAACTCACATAACAAACACACAAACAACTAAAAGTGTTTAATTGGAGTCATTAGTATCTATAGAAAACCATATTCCTGTGACTTAATGGATACTGCCAGGAGTATCCACTAGGCAGAAGCCATATCAGTTACAAAGGTCCTGGGTTTAGTTCATGCTTGGTCTGCCTGCGGAAGTTTGTTAAGTTTTGTTTTGCCAGCCTGAGACCAGGTGAAGAAGGTAACAGAGAAAGCTTCCTGGTACTCTAGTGCATGGTTAGTTAAGGAGGGGGAGGTAGTAATGTGTGCTCAGAGCCATGGCACCAGATCCAGGTGGTCTATATTGCATAGATTCTCAAATGGCATTACCCAGAGTTCTTAGTTCCAAATCCATAGTATACCTTTCTTAGTTTAGTAGAAAGAACCTTACCTTTTGTTTGTTTGTTTGTTTGTTTTGGGGCCACACCCTGTGACGCTCAGGGGTTACTCCTAGCTATGCGCTCAGAAATTGCCCAGGGCTTGGTGGACCATATGGGATGTTGCAGATAGAACCCAGGTCCTACCTGGGCAGTCCCGTGCAAGTCAAGTGCCTTTCTGCTGTGCTATCTCTCCGGCCCAGAAAGAACCTTATCATAAAACACATTGAGCAGCTTAGAAAGTTTTTGAGGACCTGACAAATAATGTTCAGGATCAATTCCTACAACCACCACCACAACACACGCAGTGGTGCTCAGGGCTTACTGTTGACTCTGTACTCAGAGATCACACCTGGATCTGCCCAGCGCAAAGCAAGCATCCTTTACGCTACTTTGGCCCTCAAGCAGAGAATTCTCAGGGTGCTCTTAGAGATGCTTCTAAGAATTCCACTTCGATTCCTTTATGGCCCTCAAAGTCCTATTAGCTTTGCTGTGGCAAGGGAAAATGGGGGCAAATTTTACAGACTTTCATTCTTTCAACTTCTCATTGTTGACTCACAGTTTCCCCAAAATGCCAAATGGCAGAACCTGGGTTGCCTAGGTATAGATTTTCTAGATGCTAATTTAAGAAAAGTTAAAGTTCCCTGAAACTCTCAAAGCCAGAATTTCCCCAAATAGAAGAAGGAATTTTTTTGAAGTGATGCTGCAGACCAGTTATAGGTCTCTAACTAGTACAGTCATGACCAGGAACTTGAATTCTGACTCTGAGTCCTACACTCTGTTTTGTCCCCAGCCAAACACTTGTATAGCACTGTGGGAAGCCCCCTCTAGATATTGACTCATTTATTTTTTTATAGCACCCCAAGATGTGCCACCTTCACCATGCTATTTCCCTTTTCCATGTCCAGGTCCCCATCTAGAAAAGAATTTTCAAATTCTTCTCTCCTCATAGAGTTGTCAGAACAACCTCATGAGTTACACACTTACCCTACAAAGAACAACAGTTGTCAAAAGACAAGTATGGTAAGATGGAATAACCATAATGGAAATAATGGGGTTGAGGATAAGCATGGATACAAGATTCAGATGTGGAGCCCTTTTTCCGGTCTTAGCTGATGAGAGGAATGTTCTAGAAACTGCTCACTTGAGCTGAACTGAGCCTCCTGGAGATGACAGCAGAGGAGAAATTCCTCATTTCTTCATTCTGGTCCATCCAAAGGTCAGTTATGAAAGAAAGCCTTGACTAAGAGCAAATATTCCTTTGAAGGTGCCAAGATGCAGTTGCTAGTTGGCATTTGCAGGCATATAAACGATGCAAAAATTCATATGCTCCATCTGACTGGCCCTGAGAACAATGCCCAAAATTTCCTGTCATGAAAAGGGACTAAAATATGTTTGATGATGGAAAGAGTAGAAGTTGGGTGGCACTGACTGAATAAAATACATAAATAATACCAAAAGGTCCCCGAGCAATGAAGCAAGCTGCCTACCTGGACTTCCATTTCTCAATCCTGTCCCAAGATTCAGGAGATCTTATTGAGTTCCGAGAAGCCATGCTGTACTTTGATGACTGCTGGTTCCATCAGTTTTCCAGAACAATGCAATGGTTCCTGGCTATGATTGAACTATAGACCTGAGAGGTGACCAGCCAAGTGAACACCTACATAAAATGGTTTTCCTTTCTTCTCTTTACTGTGAAGGTCTTTTAAACCATTTCATCCTCTTTGGTTGTTTTTTGAGGTTTTCTTTGGTTTTACTTTTGGGGCACAGCAGGCAATGCTCAGGAGGTTAGTCCTGGCTTTGTACTCAGGAATTGATCCTGGCAGTGCTCAGGGAACCATATGGGATCTGGGGAACCTGAGTCGGCTGCATGCAAGACTAGCATCCTACTTGTCCAGCTCCTATTACTGATTTTGTTGCAATGATGATTGCCCATATGCTTGATTGGAGTGTTTGCATATGTAGCTATGGTGTTTGCTAAAGATGGTCATACTCTAGTTATGGTGTTCACACATATTGTAGTTGTAGCACTCTCATGCATGCTCACCAGGGATCACACACTTGTAGTTCATGGCAGATATACATTTGATTTTTTGGATTTGGGGATTTTTTATTTGCTCTGTTTTGTTTTGAGACCACACACCCAGTAGCACTCAAGGGTTACTCCTGATAGGCTCAGGGTATCATATGAAATGAGCCAGTATCAAACCCAGGTTGACCATGAGTAAGGCAAAGACCCTACCCACTGTGCTATTGCTCCAAGACGAAATATATTTGTTTTTATTTATAGTGCTTAAGTGGCCTGAGACCCTTGATTTTTGTTGCTAACACACATGGTTGCACCATAGCCAGAAATTATTAGCAATACCAGGGATCATAGACAGAAGAGCTACTAGGATCTTGCATTTGGCAAAACTAGAAATTGAAGACAACGGGGGTCAAATGAAAAACCTGGCATTTTTTTAAGTCCAGTGCTCTAAGCCACTGAGCTCTCCCTCTAGGTCCCTTTGAAAGTCTTTAAGAATTAGGGATATGGGAGCTGTCAAAGTCATAGTACAGTGAGTAAGGTACTTGCTTTACCTGTGACTGACCCAGGTTTGATCCTCAGTATCAAATCACATATGATCACATGAGCAATTTCAGGAGCCAATTCCTAAGTGTAGAGTCAGTAGTAACCCCTGATCAGCGCTGACTGTGCCCTAATAACAACCAAAAAAGATTTAGAAATATAGGAACTAGAGAGATAGTATAATGGGCAAGGTGCTTGCTTTCTATGCATCTGACCAAGTTCAGTCCCTGGAAACTTAAAGGATTCCTTAAGCTTGTCAGAAATGATCCCTGAGCACAGAGCCAAGAGTAATGTCTGAGCAGAGCCAAGATTTTGTGTGTTCTTAAAACAAAAACAATGCAAAAAAGAATTAGCAATATGGGAGTGGGGTCTAAAAAGATACTACAAAGAAGAAATTATTCATCTTGCATGCAGCTGATCTGGTTCAATCCCCAACACCACAAACGGTTCCCTGAGAACTGCCAGGAGTAAGACCTGAACACTCAGGATATGGCCTAACTTCCTACAAAAAAAATTTAAGAATATAGAGACTGGAGTTCTGGTAGTAAGTTTAGGGCTTATGCCATGCAATATTTATTCCTAAATCTGGAGATTTGACCCCCAGAATCAATGGTCTCCTAAGCATTGTGACTTTGAAGGGCCCTCAACATTGCCTGGTATCCTGGTGTCCACAGCACCACAGATTCCAGAAGCACTGATTTTGCAGCCCTAGTTTTGCTTGCCTGACTGGCCAAGTATTACTTGAAGTGGCCCAAGCATCATTTGGAAATATCCCTCTACCCCACTCTTTGTTTGGAAACTCAACAACCACATCCATTTTGTTACCAAATGCTTATATTAATATAAATTTTATATATTGTCATATTTGATTAAATTTAAGCATGATGCTGGGGCCCGGGAGATAGCATGGAGGTAAGGCGTTTGCCTTTCATGCAAAAGGTCATCGGTTCGAATCCCCCATATGGTCCCCCGTGCCTGCCAGGAGCAATTTCTGAGCATGGAGCCAGGAGTAACCCCTGAGCGCTGCCGGGTGTGACCCAAAAACCAAAAAAATAAATAAATAAATTTAAGCATGATGCTAAGTTTTATGAAAAGTTTTATAGTTTATCAAATTCTTCATATCCCCAGCATTTCATATGATCAGAATAACTCCTGAGCACTACCATGCATGGACTAAAAACAAACAGCAAACAAAAAAAAGCCTTCTTCATTTTACTCTCATTCCTACTCATTGAATGAAGTGCTCCCTCTCCATCACCCCCAATTATAAAAAAGAAACAGAAGCACAGAGGAATAAAGAAGTTGTCTGAGGTGAGCAAAGACTTTACTGCTGATTTCTGGGATTCAGTTTTTCTTTCAGTTCGGGGGGATCATCATCACTATAAATATTCTAATTATAATGGTTAAGCCCCCACAAAGATCTCAACCTAACCAAGAAGAACTCTCTCTTCCTTTGCAAGTAAGTTTTTCTTATTTTCCTGTCTGTGAGAAAGGTAGTTTGGTGACCAACTCAGTAAGCACATCAGTTATGTAAGGAGAAATAAAGGTTGGAGAGAAAATACCTAGGGCAGGGTATTTGCCTTTCATGCAGTCAACCTGGGTTCAATCTCCTGCACCTTACATAATCCACAAGCCCATCAGCAGATACCAGGTATGGTCCCAAAACCAAAAGAAATAAAACACACAATTGCATCTTTCTAGGAATAGGTAACGAATGTGTCAGTGTACCTTGGGGCTCAGAGAGGTCTCTAGATCAAACGAAGCAGAAGGCACTTCAAGGACACTTGAGAAAATAACAATCATATTCCCATAGGAATAGAATGCTATCCAAGGTCAAACTTAGGATATGTAGCTAGGAAATAACACACTTACATAAGTGTGTCAGCTTCCCTTCTGCCAGTTCGCTCTTCTGCACTGTTGAACTTGGGAATGGCTGTACTGCTCTGTTGCCAGCCAAGATCAGACAGACACGACACATGTCCTTTGCTTGTGGTTTTCCATCTCTCTTTCCCAGCTGCCACACAGGCTGGAACTGTCTCCTGCAGAAGCCATTCAGGGCCATGGGGTGATGGTGGTGGGGGATGGAGAAGTCAAGCTCCATTCAGAAGAAATATAGTGTGAGCAAGCCCTACTTTCTTGCTGGGTGATGGTTTAGTCACCAAAGTTTCTAGATTGTTGTGATGGCAACAATTCTACTTATATCAACTCAGATGTTTTAAGGTAGTCACACTGTAATATGGGCAAGAGTTAGAATGGTTTTCCTCCAACATGGGCTGAACAGTGACTGTGTGCATTGGCCATTTAAAGTAATTCTCATATAGGATTTTAGGGAACCCAGTCACTCTTCACTTGACAGATGGACAGTACTTATCTCAATGTTTCATAAATCCTTTTAGCCCATATGAATCATAAGGAGCAGATCCAGGACTTAAACCTAAATTACTATGAATTCAGATCCTGAAATTGGAACCACTGTCCAGGCTTAATCTAACGCTCGTTGACAGTTTGAATTTGCCAGACGCTGATCAACTTTTGGATGGTACTTCTGTATTTATAAAACCAAAACAATAATTGGAATGATGCCAAGTTGGAGGGTTTTTTTGGGGTGGGTGGGTGGAGGAATGGGTTATATAACAAGAGGTGTTCAGGGGCTACTAATTGCTCTGAGCTCAGACACTCTACTCAGTAGTGTTCAGGGGACCATGTAATGCCAGTGATTTAACCCAAGCATCATGTGCTCTTGCCCATTGATCTACCTCTCTGACCTATGATTAAGGAGTAATATATTAGGTACCTAAAACAGGTGGATGGGCTCATGCCTTCCTTATACCCCTTCCCTCTGGAGGAAATCAGTTCAAGCCCAGAGTTCCTACCTTCACTCTAGCTAATGAACAAAAGAAAATGCCGAGTAACCTTCCACTCTGAGAGTCAGTTATGGCCAAGGAACAAATAAAGGAAGAACTTCTATTTTTTTTTTTTTTTTTTTGGTTTTTGGGCCACACCCAGTGACGCTCAGGGGTTACTCCTGGCTATGCGCTCAGAAGTCGCTCCTGGCAGGCACGGGGGACCATATGGGAACCGGGGGATCGAACCGTGGTCCGTCCAAGGCTAGCGCGGTAAGGCAGGCACCTTACCTGCAGCGCCACCACCCGGCCCCAGGAAGAACTTCTATTGACAATCATATTTTTGATTTGGTCACTTACGGTTTGGGGGTCTTGAATAAGCAAGTTTTCCCCTTCTGAGTTCATTAATTGAGACATGTTAACAACACATCTCCTTCATTGGACTCTCATGGGAAGGGACCATGGCCAGAGTATAAAAGGTATTTCCTGACTGTTATTTCCCTTAGGAAGTTACCCCCAAAACATTATCTGGACCCTTCTTCTCTCCGATGTCCTCTACTTTGCTTCTAGCTTCCACATCTTTTTTCTTCCTATTTTTTATTACTGTTAAATCACCATGAGATACAGAGTTAAGTTTCTTGATGATTGAGTTTTAGTCATACAATGTTCCAATCCCAATCCTTTCCCCTGTATTCATTTCTCACCACCAATTTTGCAATTACACTTCCATCATACCCCCACTACATCTCTGTCTCTCTCTGTCTCTGTCTCTCTGTGTATTTCTATGGCTCTCTGACTCTCTAGCTCTCTCTCTTTCCCTCCCTTCTCTCTTTCCCTCCCTCCCTCTCTCTTTCTCTCTCTCTCTCTCTCTCTCTCTCTCTCTCTCACACACACACACACACAGAGACACACACACATTCTTTGGACACTGTGGTCTGCAATGCTGTTACTGAAGGACTTCCCCACCCCCTCTGTTCTGATGCCAGAGAATCTGCTGGATCTTGAATGTTGGTGCTTTTACATCTGATTTGGACCTGAATACTCATCTTTTCCCTGTCAATGTGGTTTAGAAA
>PVKC010008588.1:0-27886 GCA_004027635.1 Crocidura indochinensis
AAAAAAAAAAAAAAAAAAAATAGTAGCATTCAAGAAATTAAAGCCTCTTGCTCCACAAGCTAGAGTGAACAAAATTGCAACCCAATTTATACAAGTTTGATATAAAATATTTATACAAAAAGTCTTCCTGTTTCTATAAAAGAAAATAATGTTGGACTTTAAGCAAAAATTATAAAGCCAGCCAATAAATATTCAAACAGGAAAGAAAGAAATAGAGATGCATAAAAACTAACTGCTGTCACAGGAGTATATATTTTACTAGTTCTGTGGATTTAGTCACTCAATTGTGTTGGTGATTTCCAAATAGGCAACCAAATCCCAATATCCTCATAAATCAAACAATTCTATAAAAAGATGTGTAGTATATTCCCCCAGCAGAAATTAACAAAATAGACCTCCAAGGGGAAATGCCTGAAATTACAAACACACCCACATTCTCTAATTTGTAAAGTGTCACAGCTGCTCATCATTTTTCATACTATATTCATAAAATGTGTAGAAGGTGCTGGAGATGTCAGAACACCAGGTAAATTCCTGACCATGTCTTTGGGGTGGTTCAGCAGAGTTCTAGCACATAGAATCAGAACTGCTGGCATCTTTGACAGATGATGCCCTGCATTGGGCACTAGATGTAGAACATGCCAGAACATGTAGATAGAATATGATGTTAGTCCAGGTTCAGTACTTGATAAGAATTAGAATGGGGCAACACTTGAAAGGAGGAAAAGTAATGATTAAAATTTCCAGGAGTAAATTCGGGGAGATAATTTGGTTTATTTTAGGTGAAAATGGGATATTTATAATGTGGTTCGACCAATAATGTTGGGGCAAAGTAGTGCGAGTTCTTTGTGTTTAGGGAATTAGAGGGAAGCAGGATATGAGTTATCTATGTTTAGGAGATAAAAGGAAAGTAGAATGTATGTCCCATGTGTTTAGCTACAAAAAATGGTTTCTTGATATCTTTTTTTCACAGAGCTAGTTAACCTGAATATAATGATGGTATGTCTTTAAAACATATTCTAAATCCATGCAAAGTTTTACAGTTTTACAGTACCTTATTTTTTCTGATGGCTCTTTAATAATTTTGTGTAAACTTGTTCTTAGAATATTCATAGAACTAAAAAAATTAAAAAAGAATATTCATAGAAGTATTATTTTAGGTTAAAGGAATAGCAGAAACAGTTGGCGAACAAACAAACAAAAAAAAAGACCAGGAGCCTGTTGTAGATGAGATGCTTTGCAGAGAGATATCAGAAATAACAAAGTCTACATGAGTTCCTGGCCCTGCAGATATGCAACGTCTCTAAACTCACAAGCTTCATTAATATTCAGGAGACACTTGCTACTGACTTCATCCCTCAGCACTGAGGATGAACACTTGAGTTATATTTTGGAGGATCCATGTTTCAGATTGAGTTGTCCTATCATTCTGGTCAGAAAAAAAGAAAAGGTTTTCTCATTTTTAACTATAGAACCATTAACCAATAAAAGTTTTGTCACAGAATAGCTTTTCGCAATACAGATAGGAAAATTAAAAAAAAATTTATGCTACTGATTTAAAGAGAATGAGTGTGTGTCTAGAGAAAAGAGCAAACCTCCAAAGCCAAAGAAAATGTTCACCCTTAAAAAAAGCCATGTCGGGGCCCGGGAGATAGCATGGAGGTAAGGCGTTTGCCTTTCATGAAAAAGGTCATCGGTTCGAATCCCGGTGCCCCATATGGTCCCCCGTGCCTGCCAGGAGCAATTTCAGAGCATGGAGCCAGGAGTAACCCCTGAACACTGCCGGGTGTGACCCAAAAACAAACAAAAAAAAAAACAAAAAAAAAGATAAAAAAATAAAAGCCATGTCAAGTTAAATATCCTGTGAGTCCCACAGCAATAAAGAGAAGCACCACACAATCGTCTCAGTTCTGAATTCAAATCATGCTGGAGTGCAAAAAGAAAGAGAAAGATAAGATAAAATAATATAAAATAAAAAAGAAGACATCAACTTCAATATCTACACCAAAATAAGGATGTCAAAAAAACAATAAATCAATAAATATATATGTGGAAAAATGATTATTTTGTGCTTTTTTTTCCCTTTTTTTAAATTATTCCCCCTGCATAGGCACAGTAACTATTGGGGATATTATAGAGGGAATTCCCTTGGCCTAGGAGATACAGGGTTTCTCCATCCCTGAAGTATACTCCTTGTATGATCATTTACTCTCCCCTCAGTGCTTTTGTGGTGTATGGAAGACTTCTACTTCGATTTGTATTGTTATGGTGTTTCAATTGCCAACTGAGGTTGATAGCCTCAAGGACTCACCCCATTTTCAGCATATTTTTAAAAAATGTTTTTTCTTAATCTTTATCCCATTCTACTGCTTTTCTTTCCCTCAAACAAAACCACATAACTCCATTTATCTAGCTTAGCCTCTCAAATAGAGGGAGAAACAAGGGAGGGCGCCAGGACCAAACAGATGTATGATCATTGATAGTAAGCTAGACAAAGAGGGGACCAGCCCTGGGGGGGAGGGGTAGATGGTGGGGAATATGGGTTGCAGAAAGGGAAGCGGGGAGGACAAATTTGGGAGTGATATTCCCCTGATTCAATGTTAATATGTACCTAAAATACTAATGTGAAAGGTATGTAAGCCACTATGATCAAAATAAAAATTAAAAAAAAAGCCATGTCAGGGATTTGAGCAGTAAGGCATGTGTGTCTTACATGCACTAGCCTAGGACGGACCTCAGTTCAGTACCCTGGCATTCCATATGGTCCCCCAAGTCAGGAGCCTATAGCCAGAAGTAACCCCTGAGCATCACCGGGTATGTCCCCAACTCAAAAAAAAAAAAACACAAAAACAAACAAACAAAAAAAAACCCATGACCAACATTAGAATGGGAATCTATAAAGAGATAAAAAATGATGAATCTCCAGAGCATGTATGCAAAAAACTTCAGAAATTAGTGCCTGGATCTGCCATTGCAGCTGATTATTATTAAGATTTCTTTCCAAGATGCTTTACCTGGGGTTAAAGGTCTTGGCATTACTATTTTTCTCCATTTATCTAGGATCATTAGTGCCTTTAATAATATATATGGGATGATATTATGATGACTCTTTTTTCAGAATATACCTAGTTACATTTTCATTTGTCTATTTTAATATGTTTTTCTCTTTATAAACTATTATTACCTTGAGAGATCGCCCTAATTTATTACAAAGTAGTCATATATGATAGTGTCTTCCTCACTCTAGTCTATCACGATGATGTCACAACAATGGCACATCATTTATAAATATTAAATATATATCAGTGCATTCAATAAAATTGACATTTTATTCAATTCTTTATACACAATGTCATTTTCTGTTCCAAAAGTCTTTTATAAGTCTTTGTTTATTTGTCATGATATTATCTGAGAATAATTTTTGTCTATGACAGTTTCACAGACCAAAAGGATCTAGTTTTACTATAAAGAAATATTTATCAACTTGATATAATGAGTTTTATGCCAAGATATAAAATATATGAGATGCTAATTATGGGCTTGAATTTACTCTGAGTTTGAAGAAACTCAGAACAAATAAAATGGAACAAGATATTTAAGCAGCAATGATACGAATTTCAGAAGCCTATGTTCTTCCATAGTTAAATATTCAGCTATGCTCATAATGTTTTAAAATGATGCTTTGCCTTCACTTTTGTGGTTTTATGAGTACATATGCTGCATTCTTATTAAATGCAAATAGTAATAGTATTTATTGGTTACTCCTTAGTACCAGAGGTCCTCAAACTAAGGCCCGCAAGAAACATATCGTATTTGTTCCCGTTTTGTTCCTTCCCTTCAAAATAAGATATATGCAGTGTGCATAGCATTTTGTTCATAGTTTTTGTTTATGTTTTTACTATAATTCCACCCTCTAACAGTCTGAGGGATGGTGACCTGGCCCCCTGTTTAAAAAAAGTTTGAGGACCACTGCTAGACAGTGGCTTAGGTATAATTATAAATTATATTTTTATTATATATCTGTACCTTTTACTTATGCATTAAAGTAAAATAGACACATAATAGAAAGGTCACATAATAGATTATCGAGTTATTAATTGAATTTAATTCTGTGCCTCTTAGAATTTAATGAAACACTTAGTTGCTCTTACTTAGTCCAGTAAGCTCCTGTTTTATTCGTAAATGGATTTGTGTAATTCTAAGGTACCTTGCTCTGGGATTTTTTAAAATCTCATTATGTACAGTGTTGCCTAATGAAACCTAATAGAGAAAATGAAGGCAGATGTTAGCAACACATTAGAATGCTATTCACTCTGCTTTATTGACTTTTTTTCTATCAGCTCTCCTTACATCAATAACTTACAGACACATATTTTCAGATTAAACATTTTTCTTGGATCAGAGGGAAAGCAATTGAAAAACTTATCTGTTCACTAACAGTTTGAAAAAGTAGAATCTTGTTTTACAAAGAGATAACAAGCAGATATGTTCAAGAAAATTGGCACAACATAAATAACACAATCATTTATCCTTGAAACAAGGGTCTTATATTTCATTAGAATTATCTAAATGTAATGTATTGACAAGATAATTGACAACTTTGAAAGAATATTTGCAATTAATTTATATTTTTATTAAAAATTAATTGTCTGAAAACAATAGTATTAAAGTGATGGTTTAATTCACAAGATGTCAGGTCCTAATTCATGTACATAATATCCAAGAACGCCTATGACTGTCCATATGGCACCTTTAGACAATCTGTTTATTTATCCTGCCTCTGACTGTCTCCTGCAGTTTATAACCTGAGATTTGTAATCTCCAGTCAAGTGTTCATCTTAGTTAAATATGTCTAATCCCTGGGTTATTTCCCTTTAAACCACAGATGAGTGAATGTATTTGCTATTTGTCCTTTTCTGACTTATATAAGTTACATGATATTCTCAGGTTCCAAGAACATTTTTCCAAATGACAAATTTATTTTATTATTTTACAGCTGGGGTAGTAAGTATTCCACACATTTATAAATTAAATTTTATTTTATCATTGCTTTATGTTGCTATAAAATTTTGGGACAATTGTTTCAGAACTCTTTATGTGTATAAATCTCACTTGAGCCACCACCAAAGTTTTAGTACCATGATACTTTCATAAAAACTATCAAATTATTTAGCTTGTCGTCTTTCCTATACCCTATTTTACCCCAAAGTATAAGAATAAGTTTCTTGTTTAATAACCATTTGTTTGCTCTGGATTTTTATGGTTTAAACATGAGTAAACCACAGGTTTATTATCTTGCACTACCTAATTTTTTTTTTTTGCTGCAAATTCTACACAAAGAATTCTTTCAAAGAAGAGTTTTACTTTTGATAACAGCTGAATATTATTACATGGAGCAGATAAAACACAATTTATCACATTAGTCACAGTAAATAAGTTTGGTTTGTTTCCCTATTTGTATATTCTGAATTATGATGTTATAAATTTAGGGTTGAAGATATCCTTCATATTCTTTCCCGGTTGTGGTATTACTCAATCTTATGGCACTTTATATATAATATATACATATTATTATATATTATATAATACTTTATATATAATATATATTTGTTTTGGGTCCAAACCAAGTGACGCTAAGGGGTTACTTCTGGGTATGCACTCAGAAATCACTCCTGGCTTGGGGTAGAACTGCAGTACATCCTAGGCTAGGGAGCACAAGGCAGACATCTTACGCCCTGCTCCACCATTCTGGCCCCTAAAAAAGAAGGTATTTTTATCTATGTATCTATGTTTCAGGTCTGATGATCAGAAAAATTATCTTCCTTTCACATAGTTTTAATTTATATATTTATTTTCTATAGTATGTCTATAGCAAACTGAAAATTTCTAGCTTAAAATTACCAAGATAACATTAACAATTCAGATGCCCATTTATATTTATTTAAGATCTAAAACTGATATTTCGAAGCATATTTTCAAGTGAAAGCCTTGTGGTTTTATCTGAATGTAAACATTTAATTTTTCATATTAACATGTCACAATGAAGAAAATGTTTTGATAGCAAATTATACCTTAACTGCTATAACTAGAGAAATATATGAAAATTTTATATAAATAGTATATTACATATTGCTGAAAAGAAGATACAAATTGATTCCAAGCATATATAATATAGGTATAAATTTATCAAATCCCATTTATTTTTTCCAGGGAACATAGATGTCTTATAATATTAAATATAGTCTATCGTTTATATTCTTCCAATCAAAAAATCTATTTATATGTTGATTATGTTTCACTACAAGTAAAATGTTTTAATTGCATATTTTTAAAACATTCCAAATATTTCATTTAAAATGTTTAAATATATATGACACTTCATTTAATTTTTTTTGCCTGAATACACATCTTATTTAAATTGAATACTAACAGTTCAGTGACAAGCTAGCACTGAATTGTACCAAGTTCGTACCAAGCTTTAAAACTGTATCAAGTTTTAAAATGTGCTAATTGCTCAAGTGATTTACAAACATAATAATTATTATTTGTAGTAATGTATTTCACAGGAATTTAATTCAGAAGCAATTTTATTTCCATATGAAAATTTATTTGAAGATTCATGTTCCACCAGAGTACTCCTTACCAGAGATCTTCAGCAATCTTCCAGATGTTTTTATTAATATATTTTTTATTTTGATCATAGTGGCTTACATATCTTTCACATTAGTATTTTAGGTACATATTAACATTGAATCAGTGGAATACCCACCACCAGGTTTGCCCTCCCACCTTCCCCATTCCCTTTCTGCATCCCATATCCTCAACCATCACTCCCAGGCTGCTAGAGTAGGTGGTCCCCTTTTGACTAGCTTATTATTGGTGATCATACATCTGTTTGGTACTGTGCCCTCCCTTGTTTCTCCCTCTATTTGAGAGGCTAAGCTATATAAATTGAGTTATGTGGTTTTGTTTGAGGGAAAGAAAAGCCATAGAGTGGGGTAAAGATTAAGCAAAAAAAGAAAAAAAAGAATTAATAATAAAATAAAATAAAATAAAGATATTCTGGAAATGGGTGGAGTCCTTCTAGTGGTTATCAGCCTCAGTTTGAGAGAGGACATGAAAAATGTAATTGAAACACCATAACAAAACAAAAATTAAAGTGTCAAATTAGATATCCAGTGAGTCCTACAGCAATAAAGAGAAGCACCACGCAATAGTTTCAGTTCTGAATTCTAATCATGCTGGAGTGCAAAAAAAAAAGAGAGAGAGAGAAAGATAAGTAAAATAATATAAAATATAAAAGGAGGGATCAACTTCAATATCTACACTAAAATAAGGACGTCAAAAACAAATCAATCAATAAATATACATATATTATATATGTATAATGTATATACATATATATCAATATATATGTGCATATATATCAATATATGTATATCAATATATAATCAATATATACATATATATGTATATTTATTGATTGATTGTTTTATATATATGTATATGTATTGATTGATTGTTTTTATACATATATATATATTTTTTTCTTTTTTTTCCCCTGCATGGGCACAGTAACTCTTGGGGATATTATAGAGGGAATTCCCTTGACCTAGTAGATACAGGGTTTCTCCATCCCTGAAGTATATTGTCATGGGATTAACTATAGACTTCTTGCATGATCATTTACTCTACCCTCGGTGCTTTTGTGGTGTATGGAAGCCTTCTGCTTCATTATAAGTTCCATTCTTTGAGCTGCACAGTCACCGAGATCTCTAGATACAGAGGTCTGATTTTACCATCCATGACAAAGCAGAATGCTTCCATACACCACAAAATCTTCCAGATTTTATTCTGGATTTCAATTGGAAATAAGTTGAGCAAATCTTCCAGACCACAAGAGAACTTGCCATCAAAGATATTACACAATGACACAGAGTCTTCTGAGTTTCCAAATCAGATGTCCTTGATGTGATCATTCTGACCTTTGCCACAAACATTGAACTGAGAAGTTTTCTGTTGTTAGTGGCAACACAAGACACACTGATGCACAGTTGAGATAAATAGTTCCTCGTGCCAGCTGTCATTATTCAGAGATAAATGAACATTAATTTCCTCCCTCACCTTTTCACATAGGCATGGTCAACATCTGGATACTGATTTAAAGATTGATTTTGTAAATAATGACAAATTTTGTCACCTTTAGGAAACCAATTTTTAAGCAAAATCATTTGCTTTGATAGAAATTTATCTAATCAGCGAATTCTAAAAGTATTTATTTATTTATTTATTTATCTATTTGGATTATAGTTTTTGAGCCACATCCAGTTATGCTCAGTGGTTACTCCTGGCTATGTGTTTAGAAATCACTCCTGGCTTAATGGACCATATGGGAGGTAGAGAATCAGGGAGTCGAACCCAGGTCTGTCCTGGGTCAGCTGCTTGCAAGGCAAATGCCCTACATTTATCTATAGCTATGACCCCAATATTAAAATTGTTTTAGGAACACTGAATTAAAGACATCATAATCATATATTTACTTGAAAGATAATTCCTGAGAAAAATAATTATAATTGCTAGACTTTTGGATGTGTGTGTGTGTGTGTTTGTGTGTTTTAAATGCTAGGCTTAGAGATTTTTTATACATTTGGTAAGTGAAGTAAAGATTTTATAAAAATTAAAAATAAATTATAAAAAATTTGAAAAAGGGACCGGGCGGTGGCGCTGGAAGTAAGGTGCCTGCCTTGCCTGCGCTAGCCTAGGACGGACCGCGGTTCAATCCCCCGGTTTCCCATATGGTCCCCCAAGCCAGGAGTGACTTCTGAGCGCATAGCCAGGAGTAACCCATGAGCATCACTGGGTGTGGCCCAAAAACCAAAAAAAATTTTTTTTTGAAAAACTATTTATTTGAAAACTTTTCTTTTTTGGGGAGGAAGGGGTTAGAGTTTGGGTCATACCCGGTGACGCTCAGGGATTACTCCTGCCTATGGCTCAGAAATCGCTCCTGGCTTGGGGTGGACCATATTGGATACCGGGGATCAAACCACGGTTAGTCCTAGGTTAGCGTTTGCAAGGCAAACATCCTACCGCTTGTGCCACCACTCTGGCCCCTAAAAACCTTTTTTACACTTAAATTATTATATGTTTACAAAATTCACCTCACTCTATTACTGTTGAAATGCACCCAGTTTTCTTCATTATGTTGTAGAACACTTTTTTTTTTTACTTATTAGAAAGGTGTTAAAGCCACAAACAGTGAGGTTTTGGCATTACTCCTGATACTGCACTTAAAAATCCCTACTCTGAAGCTGAAGTCTATAGGATGCCTGGTATTAAACACAGGTCAGCTATGTGTAAGAAAATTACCTAAAAAATCTATGTTAAATCTCCAATCCATACTTCAAGAAAATAATCATAAAACAAAGGTAAAAAACATGTGCTCCATAAATTGTAATTCATGATTGTAAGAAAACTTACTCATTTATATTTAGAAAATATTATAATAAATGTATGAAATAATATTGATATCTTTGCTTACTACTATGGCTTAGTGATAAAGTTAGATTTATATAAACTTGTAAGTGATTATGACGTAATATACAATTTAGTCACTTATAGTAGCAGTAGCACAGATTCTGGTAGGATAGATGAGAATAGCTGTATATCACTAAAGGGGTGATTGATGTGGAGGCATTCAATGAAATGTTCAAGTCCAAATAAAGATGTGTATATAGAGGGTGTGATGAGGTAGAATCTAGCACCTGATAAAAAATATAAGAATAATATTATATTCTGACATGGTACTACTTAGGTGATATTTTAGATTGGATAATTCATCAAAACTAAAAGCATGCAATGATGTTACCTGAAAAATCTGCTGACGTAAGATTTTTAGGCAATGTAGTACTATATCGTTAGCATCAACTTTTGAGTGGAGAATTGAGGGGGAATTAGCATAGAAAAAAATTCAAAAGCATTTTTTATTAATTTGCTTTCCTTTCATCCATCCCTTAATCTTGAACCCTATTACATTCAAATAAAAATTGTTATAGACCTATGACCATCTTCTTTTTAATTAAGTTATATGAACAGTCTCTGGGTGATATATTCCAGGATATAAAATGTGTCCATATTTTTAAATATTATAACTTTATTTTTATAATTTTGTTTTTTTGGGTTTTGGGCCACACCCAGTGATGCTCAGCCATATTTAATTCAATTATATATTCAGTACCGCCAGCTATGGAGTCTTTTCTTCTTTTTTCCAAGAATTCTGGCTGTTACCAACTCTAAGTCTGAGCATCTTTATTATTCAATATCTTCATTTTTGAAAGTATTAAAGAACCTGGGAACTATGGGCCAACATATGAGAAACAGGCTGTTCTGGCTTCCGGACCACTTATCCAAACATAAACATAATTGGTAATACCCATTCAAACCTTGGATGACAAGTCACAATTTTACTGTTTCAAAATCTTACATGAAAAATATGAAGTTCACAGTTTTCTGCCTTTGCATGAAGATTATATAAAACTAATGAGAAGAAGCCAACATGTAAAATTACTTTTAAATGTTTCTACCTTGAACATATTTATTTTGCTATAATATTTATAAATAATTAAATGGAGTGAACAATCATATCGATTCCTTTATAGGAATTTTATGAATGTTTAACACTACACTTATGAATTCCTTGAATAGTTATAATTTTTATGTAAAGTGAGGTTTTGTCTCCCAAGAATTTTTTCTTATCTTAATCCAAAGAATGATTTATATGCCACTTAAAAATTAGTCTGAATTATTGTAACAATAAATGCATATTTAAATCTCTGTGGTCAAACATGGATTGGAAAAGTATAATCTTTATTTTTCCTCAGTGATATTTCTCAAACACAACAGATACGATTTTTCCTTTGAAAGAAACATTGGAGATAAGTGTCAGTGTTTTAAATTTTATCCAGGTCAAAAATAAATTAAACCTTTTATTTGGGGGGCTGGAGGAAGAATCTATGGGGATTCTTTCTGCACATAGCAAGATTTGACCCCATGTGGATTTACTCCCTGGAGTGAGTAATTGCACTATGAAGGAAAGAACAAGGAATGACCTCACAGCTTGAAACTCTGAGAGAAAGCAGAGATTTGAAAGACTGTAGTATAACTCTCTTGATTCTTTTTATTTTTTTCTTTCTGCATGACTGTGATTTTAGTGTTTTGCTCCTACATGTTGCTATATTTGATGTGGATCTTCCTATCCATTACTCGACTGCATCTCAAAGTCATCTATCTTGAAACTAGGGAGTAAACACATTTCAGTTCATAAATATTGATAGCATTTAGCCCAGACTTTTGTGCCATTATGGTCTATAAAAAGAAATATCTGTTTGATTTTTCTCCAAATATTCTGTGTTCCAGCTTCCAAGACCCATGGAATTTACCAAGCGCTGCTAGTGCTAAATATATCTTGTGTTATGTTTATGAAGTGGTTTTTGAATACACTGAACCCCTGCATTAATTGTTTATTGAAGACAACTTTGTAATTAAAAAGTTATGACTTTTAGCATCACTAGAAAACCTCTGAGGGGTAGAGATACCTAGACATAACTTCAGCTAACAATTACCAGTGGTAATGTTCAACTCACAAGTAAAGATAACTCCATAAAGAGCAGCACCTGTTTTAGATTTCTAGTTGGTAAATATAGGGAGATTTAAGGAAAATAGTATGGAACATACTACCCCCTCTCTTTTCTTATGTCCCTCTCCTACTTGGTAGCTTCTAAATTCAACCTAATGTAATACATATTTGTACATAATTGTTCCTGTGAGTATCACAAGCTACTCTAGCAAATCAATCACATCTTAAATGAGGTGGTCATTGAGAGTCCAAATATGTCCAATAATTCATAAGTATTAGTAAAAATTTCCAATAGTCATTTAGAATTTGAGAGATCTTTGAAAATTTTAACTTACATTAGGTATCAAAAATACTAGTAATAACTTATGTTTGAGATTACCAGCTGTCTGATAAAGGAGCTATGCTATACCATTTTTTCTGAACCTGTAGGATCTGATAATACATTTAGTAGATAAAAGTCAGAATAAGATTCACCATTAGTGCATCTACCTGTTGCTAGTTTAATACTGCTTGGCAGTAGAAGAAGGCCCCATCCCCACACACCTTAAAGTCAGATTGCTTAACCCTCTTACTATCTAACACTTTTGTGTTAAAGAGAGGTTATAAAATAATTAAGAAGGAAATTGTCTTATCATTTTACTTTTTATAATTTATTCTCTTACAATTTCACATCAATACAAGAATAACAAGATATTAGATTAAATAACATAAAGAATCATTTAAGTCTAGAGTCTCAGCAGAAAACTGCTTTCTGAACAGAATATGTGTACCTTTTTTAAGCAAAATAAATTATTTATTTAGTTATCTATTTATTTATTTAGAGTTTTCTCTACACCCGTTAACACTCATTAGATACTTTCTGTGCTAGAAAGCACTCCTGGTTGGCTTGGACAACCTGGTACGAATATGTGATGGTCCCAGCTCAACCCTATGCCATGCAAATACCCCAGCACTTTAAAATAATTATAGCCACAGAATAAAAAATTTGAAGAGTTATTGCTCAACTTTAATATTTTTCTATAGTATTTGTTTTGGAATATTGAAAAGTATCATATGTTTTTCTGTATAATGCTATTTTGAATTTTCTACTTTAAAATAGTTTCATAATTTATAATATGAGAAACAACTACATAAAAATATAATTATAACTTAAAATTACATATAAACACTGATTATAATAAAACTATAATGACTTGGCCAGAAGGATAACTTAAAGGTCTGATCACAGGTATTTTATGTGGGTGATCTAAGTATGACCCTATATTTTGTATGGTGATATAAATAGTACAGTGAGCAATTATCAAGTAAAAAAAAAGCCAAGAACAGCTTCTAAAAATCACCACATTCTTTCAATCTCAATCCCATCACAAAATAATAATTATTTTTTTTAACTGCAAAAGTAGTTAATTGGTCAAACAAGTTTACACAAAAAAGAATCCAGTAAGAAGACAGGCTATTTACAATGGTGAGAAACATGTACATGTAAGGTAGTTGGTAGTTTTCACAGGAAACAAAGAAAAACAATAGAAACCCATGCTCCATAGATGCCTGTTTATAGAAATATCCAGGGGAGAGTAAACACCCAGTATTTAGGGAGAGGTTCTGATTTTACAACATCAGTGCAATAAGTTCACAAAACTATATTACAGCTAGTTCAACTGAGTCTTAAGAATAAATCATATTGTCAAATAAAATTTCATGTCCTAATTTTATCATGCTTCTTAGTGCTAAGCACCACTAAGTTATCTCCATTGAAGTAATACTATTTTATTTTTGGTATGTTTTTTGGGCCACACCCGTTTGATGCTCAGGGGTTACTCCTGGCTATGGACTCAGAAATCGCTCCTGACTTGGGGGAATCATATGGGACACTGGGGGATCGAACAGTGGTCCATCCTATGCTAGTGCTTGCAAGGCAGACACCTTACCTCTAGTGCCACCTTCCCGGCCCTAAATAATACTATTTTATAAAAATGAGTAATCTAAGAAAATTGTATTTTTTACTTCACTTTAACATTTCTTTTGTCTTTTTCTTCTTGGAGTATATTATATCTGATAGTGTTCACTGTCTACTATTTGAACCCTTTTGGTGGTGATTCTGGGAACCTTAGAGACTACTCTTGGTTGCAAGTGCAGTGTTCAGAGACAAATATCAAACTTGGATTAGAAATATTCCAATAATGTTATTATTTTCTCTACCATCCCCCTGGATAATCTTCCCCTAATATTATGTTGAAACTTCTAGAAAAAATGTGTATAAATTTTTAAAATTGCACAAACTAATTTTACTAAAGTCTTTTGCATCAAATAAAGAAATGATTAGCTCTTTAGCATTGACTCATCAAAATTTTCCTAAATACATTTTTAAAATTTTGTAGTCATTTTACTTTTGCTTGTTTTGGGAAAATATTTAGAAGATAACACAAGTCAATAAAGTTAATATTATATATAAATAAATGAACAGATTGTGAAACAACCATGATTAAAATTTTGGTTTTAGTTTTATTACTTGCAGATATCTATTATTAATTTTAATTAAAATATGAATTTGGCAATAAATTTTTACAGATATATAAGATTACTACTAAGATTTTAGAATTAGAAAATATTTTATCATTTAATTTATGTGCTTTAATTCGTTTACATCTTATTAAAATTATTTAACTTTTTCTTTACATATTTGTTTTCAGTAATTGCGATTCATAGCCAATATTCAATAGTTCCATATGTTGTGCCTCAATTGACAATTTAGAACACTTAACAAATTTGCTATTGAATTTATTTATATGTCAAATTTATATGTTAAATATTGAATTTATTTATATGTCACTGATTTTAAGTTATATTATCTTATAAATTTTTATTAATAGTCATCAGCAAAAGAAGAAAGTAAATCAGGGATGGAGAAGTGGCACTTGAGGTAAAGCTTCTGCCTTGTCATCTCTATCTAGTCTTGGACGGACTGTGGTTCGATCCCCCAGGTCCCATATGGTCCCCCCAAGCCAGGGGTGATTTCTGAGCACATAGCTAGGAGTAACCCCTGAGCATCACTGGGTGTGACCCAATAAAACAAAACAAAACAAACAAAACAGCAGAAGAAAGAAAATCATCACATTTGGAATATTTTCTGTTTTATGCATCAAATTATTCTCATAATACAAAATACATGTGGAAATTTAATAACTTAATTTCATTAGTTGTAGATAAACTGGTTGTATCTTGGTTGGATACAGTAATGAGCTATAATAAATTTTAACCCGCCAAAAATTGCCACAATGACATTTGTCTCACCAACTTAGAACATTTATTAACAAAGACAATAAAGCAATTTTCTCTACTGTTCTTTTAATTGAGCTTATATTACATTAGACAATGCAGCAAATTTGAATATTTTAGCAATAATCTATTTTCTATTTAACACATTATTCTAAATATCAACTCTTTTTTCTATGAACAAACAAAAATACAAAATTAATAATTAAATTAATTAACTCAAATATATGGACTAGATCAAATATTTATGGAGATGAAGAAAATTGTATTGTGTTTGTACAACTCACTCTCTTACCTATAATTATTTATTATTTTATCTTTTACACTACCCTACCCTAGCTAGTTCTACCATCTGGGATTCCTGGGAGCGAAGACTATGAAACCATATGGAACCTTTAAACCTGGGATGGCTGTATTCAATCTCCTTACATGCTGTACAGTCTCTCCAAAACCCTCGTATTTATTTTTAAGTACATCAACATGCTCTTCAGCATATTTAATGTTGTACATTTATAGGTAAAATGATACTTACACTAATTCCTCATTCATGGTAGATTTTAAATGTAAATAGAATTTTTTGTCATGAACTTTTTTGAAAGAAAATAGAGCATTAATATTTTACTTTAAATGCATTACCATTTATTGGCTTAGTGTTAAAAATAAATTGACTATGCAATTAAAATGCATTGCCTTGTGGTTATAGAAGGGCAAGAATGTAGCCAATTTGGTTGAACATGTTTACCATGCCTGAGATTTTAATCAAAGGTACCACCCATATGCATTGTAAGAAAAACTATATGAGCTTCAAAATTGCATTATAAAATGAATGTTGAAATACCACAATTGTAGTCATTTCTGACCACTCCTAAATGTATCCAGATGTTGTAATTTAAACAAAGAAATGCATATCACTTTGGTGGCTTGAAAACTCACAAATAAATGTCCATATATTTTGTGGCTTAATGGAGTCCACTTTTGATTCATAGATTTCTTTATTAATAGCTTAAAGCCTCAGGTGATGCTAAAATATTTAGAATCTATCTGTTCATATTAATAAAGTCATCAATGCAATTGATGTGAATTCACTTTTACAGCCTATTCACCTGATAGAGGCCCAGTGTCTTGATAACTTTATGATGGAGACTATGTAGTTCTGGGGCCGGTGAGGTGGCGTTAGAGGTAAGGTGTCTGCCTTGCAAATGCTAGTCAAGGAAGGACAGCGGTTCTATCCCCCTGCGTCCCATATGGTCCCCCCAAGCCAGGGGCAATTTCTAAGTGCTTAGCCAGGAGTAACCCCTGAGCATCAAACGGGTGTGGGCCCCCTCCAAAAATAACAAAAACAAAAAATACTAACAACAACAACAACAAAAAGACTGAAGTTCTGTTTCTACTTCAAGGTCAATTAAACTTAGACAAGTTTAGATTTGAAGGAAGAGTTTAATTAGCAAGGAGCTGGGATACTAGAGAATATAATGATAATTCTTTTCAAACAGATGGGAGAACTCTCCTTACAGAAAAATAGATCATGGAAGTACATATTTCCAAGGGTGGTTTGCAGACAAGAGGACCACAGAATAAATAATAACCCCCTCAGGAACTGCTTCCCTATATTACATTCCACTTAAAGTAGAAGGAAGAGACAGTTAAAGAGAATCTTCTTTTCTGGCATTTGCATTTCTTAACTCCTTTCTTAAAAACAATAAAAAATGTAAAGGACAGTGAAAGTACAATTGTGTCTTATCTCAGCACATTGTGAAATTAAACTAAGATAAAGAAGAAAATAAGTATAACATATTTACAAAAGAAAGGAAGTAAGCTAGATCATACTTTGAAAGGAGTATGATCCTCTATCCATCTGTGCATATTTAAATATTTTTGTCTGAAATGGTTCTCCCAGGTTCCTAACTCTAACGAGTTACCTGAATAGCTAAAATAGTCACAGAAATTACTCAAGATCAGAGAGTGGTTAGGGTGTTTTCTTCAAAGTATCTGATCTTTGTTTCCATAAATCTTTATATGGACCCTGGAGATTCTATTCTTCAGTAATAAGATCAGAGTCAGGATTACCACTAGGTGTGATCACAAAGAACAAAAAGATGAAGAAAGAGACACATATATGGAATGTTCTCTGGAAAATGCACATGTGTATTTCATGCTTTTTGACAATATCTATTGAGGACTCATGCACCCCACACTTTTGTAAGATAAGGAAAAATACTGAAGTGAGAATATTCTTATAAATTTGTATTATTTTAATAAATAGGATTTTGAATCTATAGTTACTCTATAACAAATGGCATAAATTGTTGGTGCCTTATATTTATGCATTTTTGTTTCGTTTTGTTTTTATGATTTTGTTTTTGTGCCATGCCTGGCTGCGCTCAGGTGTTACTCTTGGTTCTACACTTTGATATCTCTCCTTGTAGGCCCTTATGGATGCTGGGGATTGAACCTGAGTTGGTCTCATGTCAACCACATACAAGGCAAATTCTCTAACTGTTGAGTCCCATATGACCATTCTAACCCACTTGGATCTTTGAGTGAAGTCATCAATTATCCCTCAGTGCAACCAGCTGTGGCATAAAAACAAAAAAAAATTTTATTTATAGCAAATATAATTATTTATATACGTATACACTCTTCACATATTTATTTTTGTCTCACTGAAAGTTGCTTTATTTTTTTTAGCTAATTATTAAGGGCCTTCAAGTACAACACTATTTGATATTACTCTCACCACAGAATATAGCATAAGCTACATTTAAGTAGTTATATCAAAGAACCCTAAATTTTGTCAAGTAATAAATATTCCATTTTCAGAACTCCAGAGAACATTTATTTAGATAAATTTACTTTCAACATGTTAAGGAAAAGAAACAGCAATCCGTGGACTTTGGCAATGCGTTAAGGTAATATCTCTCATTGAACAAGCATTTTATACCATAATAGAAATTATACAATGCTAGGCCTTTCTTATTTGCTACTATAATCTTAAAAAGGATACATAAAATTTTGATATTAATTATGAAACAGGAATAAACTTCAGATTACAGATTAAGTAGGGATACTCACAGATTAAACTGACTTTTCCATTGTTAGAAAATACAGCAAAGACATACTTAAATCATCTGACTCAGCATTTGACTCAACAATACAGAGGCCTGAGGAAATTAGAAACAATAGATTTATTTTTCTATGAATGATGCACAGTCAGCCAACTTGATGTCTATAAAGTTGTACAACACAAAGTGTAAATCAACTACAGAAAAAAAAACTATCTTTTGAAAGAATTGCAGCTAGAGATAGGACATGATTGAAAATTAAATCACAGTCAGGAAATTGAGTGACAAATCCAGAAGCAATCTTACAATTTATCCATCTCTGCTTATAAAAATATATAATAAAATACATGCAGGGACTACTAAAAATGCACATTTTTTATCTAGAGAAGAAAAACTATATGTGAGACTTGAAATAGAATATTCAGATTTCTAAAATATGCCAACAATGGCTCTTCTTTATTTACTTCCTTACATAGTAACAGAATAAAGAGCATTTGAGTAGTACTATTTCAATGTAAGCAGATGAATTATTAATATACAATCAAATATTTTATCATTTAATTTAATTGTTCAAGTAGCAGCATGAATTTTGTATTTAAGAGCATTTTTAAGGAAGATTGCATGAGGTGCCTATAAGAAAGGGATATAAAAATGTCCTAGATCTTTGTGAATATTTGAACTTTAATTCAAAATTACCATTTGTTGGTGTATATATAACCATGCTTTTTATTCACAAATATAAATTATTACTAATCATGAATGTCATAAATACATATAAAAGTTCATGATGTTAATTATAGCATATGGGCAGGGTCTTAAAAAGAAGAAAATATGAAAAAATCTAGTTTCAGTATTTACATATATTTATACAAATGTAAATGAACCATTTTATTGCCAAGATGCTTTTACTTGAGAAATATAAAATAAAAACACTGCTTAGAGATTTTTATTTCACGAGATTAAACTTCATGCCAGGTTATCCTTCGTATTCTATATCTAGAGACAAGGTCACTTTGTGGGACATCCTTTTTATTTTTGGAAGCATAAAATTTTTTAAAATATTTTATTAATGCCATTATTATATCAGAAGACACATTCACACATTGAAGGTATAAAAGTACCCATTGTGTTCTGACAAAATGAGTCCCTTACAATCCTTAATTCAGATGTCATAGGTATTTGCCAGGGGACATCTCCTGCAGGCCAAGTTGTCTTCTCAGTATAGAGGCTTGAACCTGTTCTTATTTTAGATTCTAATTCAGATTTTCTGGACTGTAGGCTGAGAGGTTGATTTGTTTTGAGACAAAGCTATAGAAAAGAAGAATGTTCCATGATGGATGGAGTCTCTGACATTAATAGAGGTGCTGAATTTTAAGGCAGAACTAGTTCAGGGCTAAAGATTTTGGCTAAAGATGACTGTATTTTGGGGGGATGGATTGAAAGATGACAACTTAAATTTGCAATAAATTGTTGAGTTCATATTTCCCTATTTTACTCAGCAAAGACAAAAATAGACTTATTTATTTATTTTCACTCCTGGTTCTAGCTTCATCTGCCATTGTCTTATTAGAGTCCAACCCTGACAGTCTCCACCACAAGCTTTCTCAGGGCTGATCCAGTTCAATCCCCAGCACCTCACGTAGCCACCTGAACTCTGCCTGGAGTCATCTCAGAGCACAAAACCAGGACTAAATCTTGAGTACTTTCAGGTGTGGTGCTAAAACTAAAAGAAAAGAAAAAAATTCATAGAGGCTCTCTTTTAATTTATGTGCACATTAGTAGTTCTTAAAATTTAAATATCTGATAGCACTTAATAGTTGAAATTATGTGTTTTATTTATTTTCTAGCTTATTATTTATTTTATTTATTTATTTATTTATTTATTTATTTATTTGGTTTTTGGGTCACACCCGGCAGTGCTCAGGAGTTACTCCTGGCTCCATGCTCAGAAATTGCTCCTGGCAGGCACGGGGGACCATATGGGGCACTGGGATTCAAACTAATGACCTTTTTGCATGAAAGGCAAGTGCCTTACCTCCATGCTATCTCCCGGGCCCCTCTAGCTTATTATTAAGGACCTATATAAGTAGACAAATTATTCTTTCCATAGCAGGGAACAAAGCCACAGTGATGAAAGAAAAAAATTTATTTATATATATTTGTTAATAGGCATTTTGTGTCATATATCTCTATAGGTTAATTTTATAATATAAAAAATTCATCTAAAGGAGAAGCATAATTCTAGTTTTTGAAATATATAGCTCTAAATAGAGGGTTGCATCCGTTCAGAGTTTTTAGAGACAAAAAAAAAAACATTGTGTAGTGAACACTACACAGCAAACTAATGAAACTGTGATGCTAAGAAGATAAAATTCAAGCCAATGGTTATTATCAGATACTTTTTAAATACTAAACTTTTATCCTGAAATAATTAATTTGGAAGATGATCAATTTGGTTATAATATCTACCAATCACCATTAAAAATATAAACTCATTTAAGTTTGACATGCTAGTTAAATGTATTACAATATTGATAGCAGAATACTAAGTTTAAAACCATTTTCCTGAAGTTCCATAAGTAAAAAAGATATTATTTCATCATAGATTATCTTTCATAGTTCAAATTCAATGTATTTAAGTATAGTTACCTGAATTTTGTTAATTTATTTTAAACATCTCAATATATTTTCACATATGACTAAATAACCATGGAGAACTAAAACTTTCATATTTTTATTAATTTTTTAATTATTAAATGATAGGTTGATAGATATTCTTATACCAAGTAAATATTTTAAAATATTTTCTTTTACCTTTTATTTCGATAAATTTTATTGTGATGAACAGTATGTTCTCTTAGATCTAGAAACATAATCACAGTATTTAAGAGCATTAATTATCCATGTGGTTGGACAGTACAAGAGAATAACAGTATCTATCCCACAGCGAAAGCCTGATAATTATTGGTAATGCCAAATAAATCTCTTTTAAATAGAAGAGAATATAGAACAATTTAAACATGGCCCTAACAACATGTATGTCCCTTGTTTTGATGAAGATCTCTTAAACATTCCTATAAATAAAGACTGCATTTGCAGGCAAACATTTGCTTGTCTTTTAGCAGTTCTTCAATTTTTTTAAATGTTAAATGATATATTTACACATATTTCATTTATATATGTATTTTTCTTAAAAATTGAAACAACTATGCTTTCCAGAGTTATTTGAAGTTGAGTTCACTTGAAAATCTTTTTTTCTATTTAATTTTCTGTGTTTCTGTTTATTAGGGATATATATTTTTAAGATACTTCATATGCAGTTATTTTCTTTCTTATTTTTACAGGTCTTTTTTTGGGAGGGGCATTATAGAATTATTTCAAATATTTAAAAAGATAAAATTTTATTATTTTTAAATTCTATATTTTGATAAAATTCTAGCTCAGGTTTTAACAATTTGGAACCATAGCTTTGAATCTTTCATCTGAGATTTGTTCTGTTGGTGATACAATTGGTTCTCAAATTTGAGCTTATTTTGAAGCAAATATTGTTGAACCTCATTCGTGGGGTTTCTGAATCAATAGGTAGATGAGGACCTAATACACAGACTTTATGCCAGTTTTCTGGGATATGCTATAGCTTTGATAAGCTTGCTCTAAAAAAAAAACTACATCATCTTTTTTATCTATCTTGTTCTGACAATGAATGATCTTCTTTGCTCAGTTATGAATATTTTCACTAATATTGTTCCTGCTCATTATTTTAAGAAATTGAAATGGGATCCCAAACAATCCTTAAAATATTTTGGTTGCAAA
This sequence comes from Crocidura indochinensis, assembly GCA_004027635.1. Taxonomy (NCBI): domain Eukaryota; kingdom Metazoa; phylum Chordata; class Mammalia; order Eulipotyphla; family Soricidae; genus Crocidura; species Crocidura indochinensis. The sequence goes on from PVKC010008588.1 coordinate 21,781, forward strand.
ATAGTGATGAAAAATCACCATTGACTTTAATCATTGGAATATTAATGCTGATTCAGATTTTAACTATCTGATGTTTGACATTGTATTTCAAAATCCCAGATGGTTGACTAGACTTTTTACTTTCAGCAGGATGGTTTTTCTAAGAATATCATTCCCTTTTAATGTTCATTCCTAAAGACAATATTTGAGAGACACATCACTTTAGGGATATATTTTAATGATAGAATGAGTCATATTTGAGCATACCAATTTTCAGTCAATTAAATCACATTAGTATACAACTCAATTACTTGTGTATTGGGTCTGGTGGCAACATTTAAAAATAGCCCTGTCCCTTCTTTTATGTGAATCAAAGATAAGCTCACTACTCTTTTCAAGTAATAGATGAAAGATAGTGACCCTTCAGTGAGGGTTTAAGATTTTAAGAAATCCTTATTTTAGGTCAAGAGAACTCATCATGGTTAGTTACAATGTAAAATAGCTATAATATATAGAGTTAAGGGCACATGTTAAAAGCATAGAACATAGATAATGAATAAGGTGTATAAGGATTTAATTATTTGAACTACAGATTAAGATGCCAGATGTTAGTCTAAAGCTTTTCAACCTGGTCCCACTAAATATTAATTTGCTTTTTCATTGGCTCTGTGTTGTAAAGCAGCTGACATGGCATAAAATACAGCAGTCCAGGGGTACTTCAATTTACCGTCTGGAGCACTGGCTGATAGGAACTATATTGGGATTCTTTTTTTTTTCAATTTTTGTAGCTCATGACATTAAATGCTAACAGTTTATAAATAATGTTTTTCATGGGAATAGAAATGATTTGAAGGCAGATCCATTTTATGTCAAAGGCTATTAATCTGGGGATGTATTGATAAACTCCTAATGCTAACAAAATCTAGAATGTATTGTGTAGAAATGCTGAGTTTTGTTACTGATTGGGCACTGGGATAGAAGAACTGGCAAGCAATCCACTAAGCATTTCTAAGCACCAGTTTCCTGGTTGTCTCTAGTACATATACATGATTATGATTATAAAACTTATGTTGGTCAAATGTGTATATTTTTCCTTAAACATACCCACAATTGAAACACAAGATGTTTTCCAGTAATATAGAAGACAATAAAACTGGGCATTGGAGATGCCAACTAATTTTTTCTAAAATAATGCACTGATGGCAATAGAGGACCTTTGCGATTCACTTGTCTTTTCTGCTATCCACAAATGCTGTTACTTAACTGTCATTTCATACACTAGGGCTGGGATGAAAGTAGAGTGAGTGAGTGATTGCATTAATGCAACAAACCCAGGATTAATTTCTTCCAAATTATGTCATTAGAGGGCCCAAGGAGTGATTCTTGAGTGCAAAGCCAGGAGTAAGGCCTGTGTACCACCAAGTGTGGCCAAAAACAAAAGAAAAAGAAATAGAAAGATCTCTTTCTTATAGAAAGTCAGCTAGTAGTGAGACTAATATCTGGCGGTTCATCTCAGTCAAATTCAAAATTGTGCAACTAGTCTTAGTAATTGGTTCTTAATGAATGACTCACTATCCATCTCACATTTTTATGTTTTGCTATTGAATAATCAACAACCCTTGCTAGCACTCAGAATTTTGTATTGCCCTATTGACAGCCAAGAACTTCAGATTTCTGTTATTTTGGCTGTTGACACAGCAAGCATATTTCTGACATTGTTAACAGAAGACTTTAAAAAAGTACATTATAGACTGCAATTAAAACAACCCTGTAGAAAAGACTAATGTGTAGGTTTTGCTTGTGGTCATCAAAACAACTGATTTTTCTGGCTGGTGGTTTGTGTAGCAAAATCAAAATCAAGCTACTTTTTTCTTTTTTTTCTTTTGAATGAAGTGATACAGAAATAAAACATTTGACTCAATGAAATGAACAATTAATTCACCAAGAATATTCTGAGGTTTTGTTTATTTGTTTTGGTTTGGGGATCACAGTCAGAAGCACTTTGGGGTTACTCTTTGCTCTTCACTAAGAAATTACTCCTGGCTCCAGAGTAGTATATAAGATGCCTAGGATCAAACCTGTGTAGCTTTGTGCTAGGCAAACACTCTTCCCACTGTGCTATGGGTCTGGCCCCACATGAAGAATATTCTATCTAGTGAGATTATCATTCAGATTTGAAGGAATGTTACAGAGCTTAATGTACAAGCAACAGCTTAGGTAGTTCACAGCCTTGAAGGTGAGATACACCCAAGTAGAGTCCCCTTGGAAGTGGGGAACATCTGATGAGGTTCCTGGCAAGGTGGGGGATATACTAGAGAAAATGAGGAAGAACCAGCTAATTTGGGCACAGACCCTCATAGAAGAATATATGCAAATTGATTGGCCTCACAATCACACCTTGCCAACTCATTTGCATACATGATCCAACTGGAGGACCCCATCAAGCAGAGATTGTCCAGTGTGCAGGCACTCTAGGACACCTAACCTTTTTGACCTTTAAGTTGATTTGCTATCGTCTAGAATGTTTCTAGGTGTTTCATCTTGTTTTTTTACTGCTGGATGTCTAGGGGGCTATTTGTGAATTATTGTTGAAATAGAAATTTAGTTTTTAAATGGAAATTTAACCTTGTTAGTCTTAAATGGAAACTGAACACTTGTTCAACAAAATAGAGTACCTTCAGCTCTAGGCTTCACAGCAGCAACAGAGATTGTGGCTATGGCAGCAGTAGTCAGAGTAGGCACAGCAGATGTGGCGGTCATAGAAGGGGCAGCATGCTATTAACAAATGCTGTTAACAAATAGGCTTGGTGTAAAGAGAGCCAAGGAAATGGCAGTGAGAATGGTAGCATAATAAGCAGTGGCAGTGATAGTGGAGGCATTAGAGACAAGAACAGAGTCAGCGGCAGTAATGGTGGCAGCCTCAGAGACAGTGGCAATAACAGTGACAGAATCAGAGGCCTTAGAGCTATGCTACTACCATAAAATGTGAAAGTCTTATCTATTATCTGTTTCTAAAGACTCTGCTTGCCATGGCTCTGTCATTTACCAATTAGAGTTGTCTAAGTTCAATGATATAATTTCAAATACTTCCCACTTGAATAAAAGAGACTAATTCAAAAGACTATAATGTTCCTTCTTTCATTTCTCTAGTAGCTAGGGATTTCCAAGCTTAATTCTCTTTTGAGTTTGTACTAAATGACAGGCTACAATGCATAAAGCAATGTAAATCAATTTTCTTAGCACCCTTTAATGCTTCAGCTATTCAGCACTTGATTCTGTACTTTTCTCTCCCATTTATTTTTTTTTCTCCATCCTTCAACATTTTAGTAAATTGCAGTTTACAAAGCTACTTAGCTCTTATTATGGGCTTTTCAGTCTTAGTATTGACACGTAGTTCAGATAATTATTTGTGAAGAGTGCTGGGACACTCTTTTGAATGCAAATTGTTCAGTACCATGACTAGTAGTGTCTACTGGGTGCCAATAGTAACTCCCACCTTCTTTTACAGATGACAGACAAAACTATTATTAGAACTTTTTAATGTGATAGGGTACATAAATTTGCTTTTACAAAACATTGTGAAACTCTCTAACCTATCCCAAACTCAGATTTTAGTAGTGATATCTTTATGTTTTTGTTTCAGCATGCCTTCTCTTTTCTTCACCATTCTTTCTATTTTCAGCCCTGTGTTGCTATTTTGAAATATGTAACTATCCTTTCAATTTATCTAAAAGTTTTTTAAAAGAAACTTTTGACAATGTCTTACTGAGTCTTTTGTTTTCACCAAAAAATAAATACACTCAAATATTGGGTTTTCTGTGGCATAAAAATATTTGAATCAGCTAACATTAGAACTTATTTAAAACACCGAATATGAAGCTCAGAAAAAAAATTGGAGATGTCAAGTTCACATTATAAGAGGAAAATGAAAAATGCTGTTGCTATTTGATTTCAGTCAGTGTTTCCAATAAATTTATTGAACAATAATGAATTTTGGTTTCAACTGTCTAATGACAGACTGGTGGATAAAGATGTTAGAATATATATATATAAATCCACTTATCTCAGAGGAAAGAAATAACCTCGGTTTTTTTTGTTTTTAACAACATGAATGGAACTGGAAAAGATCATGTTAAGAGGACTATCTCAAAAGTGAAAAGACAAATATGACATGATCCTCTAATGGGTGGAATATAAAGAAACAAACTAGTGAAAACATATCCATATGCTCTGAAGATAGAAATGAGGTCACCAAAGGTTAAGGGTTGATAGAGAAGAATGCAGTGATTTGATAATTTTGAACCCTAAATCAGGTAACAATTTACAACCTTGCCAACTATTTTGTCTCACTTAAATAGCAGATATGTAGATTTTTCCAATTTTTTATTATTTTGTAAAAATACAAAAGATTAAAGAAAATAAAAAGAATGCATAAGTCAAGGGTTCAGTTATTATTTTCTTCCTCATACAAGAGCAAAGTTACTGCCAGACATTTTTTGTATATATACATTTTTTTTATCTTTTCAGTGACATATTAAAATTTCAGCAATTCTACACATGTTAAATACTAACATCATTGGGAGCCGGGAGGTGGCGCAGGAGGTAAGGTGCCTGCTGCCTTGCCTAGGACGGACCACAGTTCGATCCCCCAGTTCCCATATGGTCCCCCGTGCCTGCCAGGAGCGACTTCTGAGTGCATAGCCAGGAGTAACCCCTGAGTGTCACTGGGTGTGGCCCAAAAACCAAAAAAAAAAAAATACTAACATCATGACCTCTTTCAGATGGTTGATGCCATGATCCATTTTTAGAATCTTAGGTTGAGGCAATAATTGCAGATTTATAGATCCATAAAATAAATTTTGATGAGGTCAAAACTCCTTCAGGGAAGTATTTGAAGACCTTTATTACATTTATTAATTTTATTAAGAAAAGCAATGTAAAAATATATGAGCATAACATTCACTATCTTACTGTATTTTTAATGTTCTTTAAATAACTTCTTTTCTTCCCCCTCCCACTATTTGCTGCTGCTTTTCTTATTACTGGAGGTTGCATGTTGGGTTGAGAAAATTGAACTCAATGGTTGTGGACACAAAATATCAAGAATTGAGGTGTTGTAACTGCAGTGCTACTGTAACCATACTGTGGACATGGGGGCCAATTTGTGAGTGGGTCTCACAGTTTTCCATTTGTGAGCCATGAGATTTACACTGAGTAGCAAACAAGGGCTCTCTAGCCATTAAAAAAGTACACAGTTTGGTCCTATCACACACTCACATTGGTGTGCACACAATCACCAGAAAGCATTCTATATTTAAAAAGAAATGCTATTCCCCACACAATAATTCTGCACTTCAGCTTCCCCATAGACTTAGTGACTACCATCTGCTTTTGCTATAAGTCAGACCAATCCACATAACTCAAGTACTAGAATCACACAATATTTGTGCCTGTATAATGGTTCATCAATGATGTACAATTATTTAAATAGTTTTACAGCAATGCCAACACTACTTACTTATTTTAAAATAATGGATAACAATAAGTGGTCTCTCTTTGTGCTATTGGTTTGAATTTTCTTATTACTAATACTGAAAAATTATTTTATGGTTGTTGGTCATTTTGTATCTTTGGGGGAAAATATCTTGTTCATATTTTGTGCTGATTAGTCCTATTGTTTACAAAATCTTTAAAAATTAATATTTGAATAATAACCATATATTACAATGCCTTTTGACTTATTACTATTTATCTTTGACCCTTGAGGTACAGGAATTTTAAGTTTGAGGCAACCCAATTAATTTATTTTTATTGTGGGTTTCAGGTTATAGCATAGAGAACTCACTGTTTCTTCCTAACAATTTGTTCAGGAATCATTCCCACTGGTGATCAACAGAACCATGTACGGTGTCAGGAATTATGAAGGGTAAGCATCTTGCAAAGTAAGCATTGTATTGTATCTTTGGTGTCAGATAGTCAATTGGAATATCTTGAAGAATTTTAGGGAACAATTCTCTAACATTGCCTAAAATTCTTCAATTTTAATTCTACTCTGCCAGTTGAATTGTATTTAATTGAAAACATTTCTTTGGGGACCAGGAGATAGCATGGAGGTAAGGCGTTCACC